>ML978255.1:0-117569 GCA_010015745.1 Setomelanomma holmii
TAACGTACTCTACCATCGAGTGGGTCAACCCATCGAGTGGGTCAGTTTCTGCCAAGACCACCCACTCCCTCATCAACGCGACATGCCTTAACAACAGTACGCGCAATTATCTAACAGAGAAGGCAGAACCTAGCTTGCCCTTTCTGCCTATACTACACGCTAATTTCGAAGCCTCCAACGCGCTGCTGAGGTGTTTAATGTATCTTATATATTATTAACTTGCTGATACTACAGAATTACGCATCACCTTAGAACTCACAACACCTAACATAAGCTTACTGCAACTGAAGAGTAGACAGTTGTCTAATATATACTCAACCTCAATTCGTAAAGATTTGCGCCCTAGCTGTGCAAGGTGGCAGATATGGCTGATAAAGTGCTTAGTGTACGCAGTAGTGAGCTAGTTAGCAAATATTAGGCTAAGAGATTTGTAACGCGTTCAGATAAGCTCAAGATAGCGTTTAATTAAGCAAAGGATCGACAGAGAATACTCTAGGAGGATCTAGAGATAATTAGCGCGTGGTTCAAGCTAGTAGAGGACACTAAAGCCAAGTACAGCATCTATAACAACAACGTGCATAACTTTAACAAGACTAGCTTCTAGATAGGCGTCATTAGCTTAATGAAGGTCGTCACAGGTGCAGAGAGACGTGCTCAGCTAGAGCTTGTTCAGCCAGGCAATCACAAGTGGGTTACAGTCATCTAGAGCATCTGCTCGGCTAGAAATGCGACCCCGCCTTTCATCATCTACAAAGGATGCATCCACTTCTCTGCATAGTACAAGGAGACAGATATACTGCATAATTAGAAGCTCTCAGTCTCTAAGAACGGCTAGACTAACAACGCGCTTGGTCTTAAGTGGTTGAAGCACTTTAACAAGCATACAAAGGCGCGTTAGGTAGAGGGGTATAGGCTGCTTATTTTAGACGGCTATAAGAGCTATCTGAACCAGGATTTCCAGGACTACTGCCTTGAACATAAGATTCTCACCCTCTGCATGCTACCTCACTTATCGCACGTCCTTCAGCTGCTTAATGTAGTCTGCTTCTTGCTGTTGAAGCGTAAGTACTCCTAACGCGTCAGAGACTTAGTACGCTGACGTGTCTTCTATATTAATAAGGAAGGCTTCCTACCAGCCTTTAGAGATGCGTTTTTCAACGTGTTTACAGAGGCTAATTGCCAAAAGGCCTTTAAGGCGTTAGGTCTAGTCTCTATCAACGCGCAGGTAGTGTTAGGTTGCCTTGAAGTCTGGTTGTGTACCCTACCAGCACCTCTACTATAGGAAACGCTATAGCAGTCAAAGACACTAAGCAATACACACAAGTTTAGATCCCAGTCAAGGCTAGTAATTAACTCCTTCACTTAGTCACCTGTTACAGCTTAGGCTAGCTTCTCCCAGCTTATAAAAGGTGGTGAACTGATGCTGCACAGAAACGCGCTTCAAGCAGCCTAGATTTCTGAGCTTAAAGAGCAATTAGCAGTGATGACTAAGAGGGAAACGCGCAAACGTAAGCGGATCCAGCAAGGTGGCACAATAGAGTATGGTGAGGCAGCAGCCTAGGTAGCCGCAGAGGCCTCTGTGGCTGCTGGGCGGTCTAAGAAGGCTCGTGGTGGTGGTGATCAAGAAAGAGTCTAACCAACTACATGGCGCTGTAGGAACTGCAGCAGGACTGGGCACAACGCGTGAACGTGCAAAAAAGATGCTGAGATATCTTCTAAGTTAGATGCGAGCACAATATATATAGGTTTCTTGTTTAACAGCAATGAAATTGAAGAGTTGTAACGTAAGTTGGTTGCGCCAAGAAAAATTGACCCACTCGATGGTAGAGTACGTTAGATTAAGTATTCTTAAAATCTATTAGAATAGTAACTTAGCTATATATTCTTAGAGAGAGTAGTTATAATATTAGAAATAGACTAACTAGTATAGAATTATAGTTAAGGCTACTCTATTATATATATATAAGCTAAATAGCTTGGTAGAATAGTAAGTAGAATAAGAGCTTATTACTAAATAAACTAATTAAGATACGCAGTAGTATAAGTCTATCTAAGAATCTTTTGTCTAAGACTATAAATATAGTAGTAACGTGTTTTCTATGTGAGCGGGCTACCTAAGCAAGAGAGCTACGCTTCTCTACTAACACGCCTGCGCAGCGACGCTGCGCAACACTACAATAGTATTTTGTACTGTACGCAATAGTATATTATACTTCAGAATCATTATCTGCATTCTCTATTTCTACTGTACAGATGCAGAAGTTATGCCTAATCTCGCTGCAACGGCTACAGCGCCTCTTAGTGCGCACTCTCTTCGCAGGCGTCTCACTCTTCTTATGACTACTACCTGCCTTTTGCAGCAATTAAGTTAGATACCTTACTAACTATTAGAGTCTTCTCTACCTGTACGTACTGCTACTTACAGCCCTTACTCTTTGTGAGCTCTTTAATAGCGCTTTGCATGCGCGCCTGTTTCTTCTGTAGTAACACTATATTATGTGCTTTCTGCTAAGCGCCTTTGCTTAGCTGTCTAACTTGTTTATCTAAAATACTTGCAGAGAAACCTAAGCGCCTTTGCATTCTCTGTGAAATAAGCGTTAATTGCGTCTCTACTTTGTAGGCGTTGCGCGGTGTTTTCGCTAACTAAGCGACGTCGTTCTGTTGTAGTAGAGTTAGCATACGTAACCTTACGTTAAGGCTAGATAGCACCGCTTCTAGGTTAAGTAGAGTTAGTCTAGCGCCTCTAAATTTTGCACAAGCGTTCTTCTTAGTAAACGTTAGCTTGTAGGCAGTTTTAAAGGCTAGGAGAAAGGTTTCTTTACTAATATAGTAGATGTAGTTGCGCGCTAAGACTAATATGCTGTTACTGTAACTACGCTTTAACAGCGAGAAGTAAGCAACGTTAAGAGGTTGCAGTAAGTGCGATAAGTAAGGCAGTATACAGAGAGTAATAATCTTGTTCTTCTTGCAGTACTTCTAGAAATTAAGTAAGCAATAGCTCTCGTGGCCGTCAATAATAAGCAATCTATACGCTCCTACAGGCTTCGCATGCGTATCAAAGTGTTTAAGCTAGGCAAGCGCTAGATTATTGCTTGTCTAGCTATTTGGGCTAACTTAGATAACCCAGTCGCATAGTATACCTAGCTCACACTAGGTAGAGATAAGAACCTTGCCCACAAAGATAATAAAGAGTAGGATACGCTTCTCTGTTGCTCTGACGCCTTGTACTAGATTAACCTACTTGCGATTGCTAGGCTGTAGTTTCTTCACTTTCCTAGGTTTCTCTAAGCCCGTTACTACAAGCTGAGGCATAATCTTGCCTATTAGAAAGCCTAACTTATTAAAGTTCCAGGTATTCTTATCTACGATACTATATTTCGCTTTCATTAATTGAACAAGCTTAAACTAGAGCTAGACAAGCGCTAGGTTCTCGCAGGCAGCTCGCTAGCGATTATACAGACAGCTCTAGCGCTTCTTAAGCTTAGGTTTACGCTTAACAAAGTTGTCAACCTAGTGTTTGCTAACAGGCTTTCTACCTCGCTCTCTTAGCAGTCTATTAGCTCTATCTCGTACAAGAGCCTTCGTTAGCAGTACGCTACGTAGACTTGCGTTAAGTACACGCTGTAGAACTACCTCCTCTTCTAGCTTTGTAGGGCGCTTTGAGTTCAGTTCGCAATCGCTTTGTAGGCGTTTTCTAGCGCGTTAGTCTTATATCGTTGTTTAGAGGGCGTTGTAGATATCTGCAGCGCGTCTAATGCTTTGTATTTGCTTTAATTTAATATTAGCGATAGCAATATATAACGTACCCCACAAGCGAGTGGCTCACACAAGCGAGTGGCCCACCCCGCCAAGCCCTCACCAAAATCTGCCGTCTCACACAGTAGAAACGCGATGTCTTAACCACCTAACCAGCTACCAGCTTCAAAAGAGGCTTGATTGCAGCTTGCGCTTCTAGCTATCAAACAAGACGTGAATCTCTCTAAACCACGCGCTGCTGACATCTACGAGGTCCCTTGAAAGACGCTCAGCCGACGACGCGCTGGAGTCACATTTCGAGGCGATTGTATGCCCAACTTGCGGAATCTCTGTACAACTGAAGAGGAGGTGATTGTTCAGCATATACTTGATCTCGCTAAGCGAGGATTCCTGCTCTAGCTTGACGCTGTAAAGGATATAGCCAATCTACTGCGCAAGGAGCGTGGCTAACAGTTGGTAGGCGTTAACTAGGCTGGAAACTTCGTCAAACGTTGCGATAAGCTTGAAGTTAAGTTCAATCGCAAGTACGACTACAAGAGAGCTCCCTGCGAGGATCCTAAGGCTGTACAAGGCTGGTTCCGACTTGTAGAGAATACGAAGGCCAAGTACAGTAGTATCCTTGATAAGGATACCTGCAACTTTGACAAGTCTGGCTTCATGATAGGCATGATATCGACTAGAGCAGTAGTTACAGGCTCTGAGCGTTGAGGACGGCTGAAGACAGTACAGCAGGATAATCAAGAGTAGACTACAGTAATCTAGGGTATAAACGCAACTAGATGGGCAATCCCACCCTTTGCCATCTTCTAGGGCAAGAACCACCTCTCTGCCTGGTACCAGGAGGAGAACCTACCGTCTGATTAGGTTATTGCAGTCTGAGAACGGCTGGATGACAAATAAGCTTGGTCTGTAGTAGGTGAAGCACTTTGACGCTTGTACAAAAAAATGCACTTTTAGCACAGTATGTTTGCTTATTGTTGACGGCCACAAGAGCTATAACTCGCTTGATTTCTAGCAGTACTGCAAGGAGAACAAGATTATCACTCTCTGTATGCCTCCTCACTCGTTGCACCTCCTGCAGCCTCTTGATGTAGGTTGTTTCTTGCTGTTGAAGAAGGCGTATAGACGCCACGCTAAGAACTTAATGCGCAACTAGATTAACTACATTACTAAACTTGAGTTCTTAACCTGCTTTAATGCTGCTTTTAAGGACTTAATTACTAGAAGCAATATCTAGGGAGGCTTTTAAGGGGCTAGCTAAGTTCTACTTAACCTAGAGGCAGTAATATTAAAGCTTGACGCCTGTCTTTGTACGCCTACACTACCTACTATTAACAACGCTTCTTAGGTGTCAAAAACCCTAAGCAATATCCTAGAATTTAGGTCGCGATTGAAGCTGATTTAAGATGCGCGCGGCGCAGGCCAGGTTGGGCAGAGGTGGCCAGCCAACTTTGTCAGGCGTACAGACTCTCTCAAAACACGTTTCAATCAAGCGTACGATAGGCAGAGAGCTCTCTGCGAGGACCCTGTGTTAATTAGGAGCTGGTTTGAGCTTGTAGATCAGATAAAGGCCAAGTACAGCATCTGCGATAAGGACGTCTATAACTTTAATAAGGCTGGCTTTATAATAAGAAAGATCACGACTTAGCTCGTCATGACAGAGTCAGAGAGGAGAGGGCGGCTAAAGGCTGTCCAGCCTAGGAATCGCGAGTGGACGACGGTGATCCAAGGAATCAACGCTGCTGGCTGGGCTATCCTACTGTTCATCATCTTTGCCAGCCAGCATCACCTGTCTGCCTGGTACGAGGAGGATATACCACGCGACTGGGCTATCGCTGTCAGCGACAATGGCTGGACGAATAATGAGCTTAGAGTTGAGTGGCTAAAGCACTTTATTAAGCATACAGATAGCAAGGTAGTTAGGGCGCGTAGGCTGCTTATCCTTAATAGCTATGAGAGCTACCACTCTCTTGAGTTTTGAGAGCTCTGCAAGGAGAACGATATCTACACACTCTGCATGCCGCCTTACTCATCGCATCTGCTGTAGCCTCTTAATGTTGGCTGCTTCTCGCCGTTGAAGCGCGCCTACAGCTGTGAGATTGAGGCACTAATCCGCCACCACATGAACCACATCATGAAGCTGGAATTTCTGCCAGCCTTTAAGGCAGCCTTTAAGCAACTATTTACGTTAGCTAATATCTGCTCAGCCTTTTAAGGCGCAGGCCTTGTTCCTTTCTAGCCAGACGTTGTTCTATCAGAGCTGGATGTGCAGCTTCGTACGCCTTCACCAGCCGCTCTGCCAGAGGCCGTCTAGGAGGCTCGTACGCCGACCAACGTACGTGAGGCCGACCAAAGTACGTGAGCTTGAGGCTCAATCAACGTTAATACGCGATCGCGTGCGGCGGCACAAGAGCTCGTCGCCAGCCTCAATTATTGAGGCAACTAGCCAGCTCAAGAAAGGAGCAGAGGTGATGATGCTCTCAGCTAAGCTAATGCGCGATCAGATCACCACCCTTAAGAGAGCTAACGAGGCAGCAACAAAGCGCAGGCAGCGCAAAAAGAAGCGAATACAGAAGAAGGGGGTCTTAACAAAGAGGGAGGGAGAGGATATACTTGCCTAGAAGGAGGCTGGCTAGCAGATAGAGCGTGAACAGCGTCAGGGTGGAGGGCAATCAGGCCTCAGCCGCCAGGCTCTAGCGCGCTGCAAGAGGTGCAGAGAGACTGGGCATAACTCACATACGTGTAAAAAAGATACTATAGATACTGCTTAATCTACTGTATCAATAACTATAGATTACCTCATATTGTGGTGGAGATGCACGCCTGTAGAGGTGCGCAGAGTTGGTGGGGTGGCCCGCTCGCTTGCCAACTACATTATATAACTTTTGCGCGTTGCCTTGTTGAGGCATAACGCGTCGTCGCTGCGCAGGCGTATTAGCAGAGAACAGTAGCTAAATCGCTTAGGTAGCTAATTCGTTTAGGTAGCTAATTCGCATAGAAAACACGTTATATAAATAAATATATATTTAAGTTCTAGCTTAATATACTCTAGTCTAGTTCTAAAGATAGAGTTTAGAGTTAAGTAAGAATACTAAATTCTCTTTTCTTCATAACGTCTATTATACTAGATCTAATCTAGTAATTCTTAGTTGTCTAGAAAGATCTAAGATACTACTTTCTAATAAATTAAAAATTAATTTAATAGGCTTAGTATAGTAAGAGTTATTAAAAAAATAAGAAAAGAATAATTACGCAGCTAGCTCGCTCGTGTAGCTCATCTATAAGGTACGTTAATTTTGGAGAAGTTATTAGAAATAGAAGATAATTAAGAATTTCGTAGTATTAGATAGAAATGTGAGGCATATTGTGAGCAGGCACTTGAGGTAGAACGAGGGTTGTATTGGGACGAATCCTTGAGGAGCAATCAAGGCTTCAGAGGAGATGTTATACTACATAGCACGTAACCCGTGAGCTCTTGGCCCTCGGTTACTCCGGGGGAGATCCTACGGATCTTCGTAATGGGCAAATAGTCGTGACAAAAAAGCTCGCTTGTAAGGTACATTACTACTATTGTCTACGACAATTGCCTTAGATAGACTCTAGTGTGTCTGGCGGCAAAGATTGGTTGTATAGAGAGCTAGCAACTTTCCACTTTTCTAGTCGTTCATGCAACTCCGAAAGACCTCTTCTTCTCTTGTGGCCAGTATTGCTTACAGCGACATGGTTTCGAGCCCAGCGCTTGAGTCGTGATAACACTTCAACGACTACAGGTGGCAATCCACCCAGCTGTTGGTTAGACGTACCATTACCCTGCGTGAGTATGTCGATGGTGGTTCTGGCTCGAGAGATCTGAGGATTCAAAGATTGGCCGTATACAGTGTCGCGGAAGGATGTGAGTGCTAGCAATCCACGAATGGCTAAGTCAGTATACGCCTCGCATCCACAAAGGTCAGTGATACTGACCAATATTGCGCATGAGCAAGATATCGCCTACCCTCATGTGCTTCAGTCTCTGCAACAGGACCTGTTGCACGTTGGCTTGGTCGTTGCTGAAATCGCGAGGTGGACGGAGCCAGATTGATATCTTGAATGCTGGACTTGTATCGTCGGCCACCGTTATTTCATATAGATCCATTTTGTAGCCACTTTTCCGAACAAAGATCTCGCGACGCTCAGGATGCGTCATGAGAACGCAAACTACATTCCGTGTCGGGGTTTGCGGGTAGATTGAGCGAAGGTACTGCGCACTGGGAATGGAGTCGAGTGCCTTGACATCCATTGTTGGTGAAACATCTACAGCTGTGCTTGGTCCTTCATGTATACTTGGACTACTCGAATTTGATGTGCTGGAGTCGAACGAAGTCGTGAGAAAGGACGAAGGGGAAATGGCTTGGTCGGCTGTGGCGTCCTTTGCGATTTGTGACGAAAGCAATGTGTCGTGAAAGATCAGTGAATGCTGCAGGAAATCATCTGCTGCTACAGGCTGGCCCGTAGTTCCCATGGTTGTCTCGTTCCACGTAGTGTCTACCTCTAGGAATGTGGAAGTCTGCTGGACACCAGGCATTGACAGGGACATCTCCGTGTCGCTCAAGCGGCGACCACTGCCTGCAAGGTAGGGTTGTGACCATCCTGTGCGTAAGGCTTCGTGCGTAGACCCAAGGCGCCGCCATCTCAATGTCCTTGCGTCACTGCTCTCAGGCGAATTTTGCGTAGGTGCGTTGTGGAAAGTGCACCAGTCTGGCGCGAGCAGGCTGTCATCGTGGAAGTCTAGGTGATTTGGGAGAGGCGCTCCATTCAGTGTCTTGAGTCTCATTGGTTGTCAGGATATCGACGCGTGCTCCCGTGACTTGCAACAGGTAAGAAGTTGTTGAAGAAAACGCCGAGAGGCTCGGAGAAGGCGGATATGTGACTATGAAGTGCTGTTAAGTCCGCACGGCCATTGCACTTACTCGGCTCCAGCAATTCACCGAAGGCAGCGACTGGGCTTACAAAAGGCTGTTGTAAGCGGCATTCAAGAATTTTGCTGAGCCGTTGCACACATACTCTTGCCGTGCTTGAGTCTGGCCAAAGAAAGGTACCGGCACTGTCTATATCCTTCAGTTGAGGCTGCGCGTCATCCCGAAGCCGCGCCCACATTCCGCGTAAGGGCTTGGCAATCTAGTCTCGCCATCTGATTGCAAAGTCGCGGGAGCGATGGCGCCTACAAAAGCGGCCCACAGGCCCATCAACGCCTACCGAGTGCCTGCCATGTTCCGCAATTTGTCGTACAAGCTGACTTCGGCGCTTTCGTCGTCCGACGTGGCCACGCTCAAGAAGGAGGAGGGCGGTTTTACCAAGGCGACGCGGACGGAGCAACTATTCCCCACGACGGACCCCACGGTAGACGGCGACGACTGCCTGCACGACTGCGCGAGCTGCAGTGTCAAGTACCCACGCAAGTTCGAAATTGACGAGACGGAGGAGCTGTACGGCCACGTCAAGGGATGGAGCACGCACTTGGTCGTCGCGACGGGCAAGACTGACTGGGTGCGCGATGTTTCCGACGAGACGGGCAGCATCATGGAGGCTGTGGGCAAGGGCAGCGTGCAGCCCAGTAATGGAGTAAGTAGCATACCCTCTTGATATGTCAAATACTGGCACCCTGCTTTTGATATATGCCATGCTGACATGACAGAAACTCATGCTCTCCGCGTCCGATATACCCGTCCCTAACCACTCTGACGACTCGTCCATGGTCCTGCTGCTGCCATCATGGCAGTTTATCGACAACGTCACGCCTGCGAACGTCCCCGAGCTCATCACTAAATTCGTGAACCCGGGCCCGACCAATAGTTCGCCGTTGCCAAGCCTCACATCCTCGACGCAAGCTTCTTCGCAGTCGGAAGAGGATTCATCCGCCGAGCAACAAACGTTGGACGTGGCTTCCATACCACCCACGATCGCCACAGCACCAGCGCTGCAGGCCCGGCCGTGTCCGCACAAGTACCTGATCTTGATGTGCAGTCAGAAGACACGAGATGCACGCTGCGGTCAATCGGCACCACTTCTCCGCCGCGAGTTTGAGCGGCTCCTGCGGCCCATGGGACTCTATCGAGATTTGCACGATGAGCGGCCCGGCGGTGTAGGCATATACTTCATCAGCCATGTGGGTGGACATAAATTTTCTGCAAACGTCATGGTGTACCGGCATTCATCAGTTATACAACGACCCAAGCACGCCAATGGTGATGCCAACGGACATGCGAATGGCGTCTCTGAATCGCTTGACAAGTTAAAGATAGAAGACGAGAGGGGGCAGCAGGTGCTTCTGGATGCTGATCAGGAGCACGAAGCTGGGGGCCATGGCGAGGCAGCACAGTGCATTTGGCTGGCACGAGTGAGGCCTGAGGACTGCGAGAACATCATCCGGTACACAGTACTGCAAGGGAAGGTTGTGAAGCCAGAAAGACAGTTAAGGGGAGGCTTCGACCGATGTAATCAGATAGCGAGTTGGTAATACAAATTACCCAACGTTGGTGTCACCATGATCCTCCTTGCATACCCGCTCATAGCAGTTACGGTTGCTTGATTCCATGCACTATCGAAAGCTGATCATTTCGCTTGCATATGATTACACTGTTTCCGTTACCAATTAGTCCACAGCCGCTTCTATACCTCGCCAGCTTTTGATGCCTGCGACGACTACCGCGTACACCCTGTGGAAGCGCGATGTCCGCCTTCTGAGTATCGATCTCAGAATATACCTATCTGCTATATCTGAAGTTGATCAAAAGCATTCGTTTGCGCAGATCGACTATACGAATCAGCCTACAGATTGGGAATTGTTGAACAAGAAGGTGGTTGAACATTGTATGTGATTCTTGATGCGGAGAGAGACAGGCGTAAGGCCTGTTTATATACATGAGAGCGTGCAAACGCTATTGGCGTAGCACGTGATATGAGTGAAAGGTGTGAGGCACACAGTCCGCAACAAGCAAGTCAATTCGTTCACCTTCAGAGACCCACTTACCTATCTAGGTAGAAGTTAAGCCTCTATAGGCAACTACTAGGCTCAAAATAGGTAATCAATTAAGTCAAGCCAGACCTTTTGAGCACCACTTAATTGCTTGTTGCGGAGTCTAGTGAGGCACGTGATAGGAATCCAAACCAACAGAAACGACATATCGTTTAGAGCACTACCTACACAGGTCAAGGGCGTCAGACCACCGACGCTATTGAGACACGCTCCCTAGAGAATGGCGCTCCATTCTTGTAGCCCTCTTCTCCGCCACATTATGCTCCTCCAGCTCCTCCACCTCACGAACGATTCTCAGCAGAGCCGGTCGTAATGACGAATTTGTCTCTTCGAATCTATGTGTAACGCTGTGACAGACCGTCTCTTACGTAACTACCTCTCACGCGGCAATCCTCGAAATTGCACATCATGTATCCAACTCAAATAATGGCTGTAACGGCTATCGACAGACACAATATATTGATAGCTGAATCATCCATGGCTTTTGAAAGATTCTGTAAAGATTTGGAAGACCCCGAGGACATTCCGATTTGTGACTTACACATGAATAACGTATATTCCATCAGCGTTCTTAGACCAGAGGTATCTCATCAGTGGTCATTACTAAGTACCAATCATTCCACGTCCATCGCAACCCTGTCAAAGTGGCCATCCCGTTCACACGACAACAGTCCGCGACGACTCCCCTTCCCGCTTGTTGTCGTCCTGCAGCGGCCCACTCTTTGATGTTTCACCTCCCTCAATCGGTTCCCTGCCCACTTCTTTGCCTTCAACCTCAATCGGCCCAGCGACCTGATCATCCTCGTCCTCTCCAGCGCCCTCCAAGCTATTCAAACTCTCGTCATCACTACTATCATCAATGCCCTCAAACATCCTCGCAAACCGTTGGTGGCCCTCCCTCTCCTCCTGCTCTTGCGTTTTACCCACATCGGCATCCTCTGGGTCTTCCTCTTGCTCACGCGTAGACTCCAATTGGGCTTTGCGTTGAGCGAGTCGAAGCGCGAATTGCCGTCGCGCGCGCGATGGTGGTATTTGTAGTGGTGGTGGTACTTTAGGCTGTAGGGTAGCGACGAGTTAGCGTAGTTCTAGCCATTTGTGGTGAGGATCGACTAGAGCGCGTCCGCAAAGGAGATAGAGTACCAGAAAGTTGACCAAGAGAACAAAAGGAGCCAAACGACAAGAGTATGCTGGCTAGAGATCGATCATGCATTCGTACATCAAGGAGATACAAAGGAGACACCATTCCCGTCGGATATTGCTACATGTGTCATACAAACATCCGTTGTGTGTTGTGATGATGATCGCTCCCTGTGCGCCAGCATGCACCTTCCAATGTCTAGCTCCTTACGACAAGCAAGTAAGAGGAAAGAAACGCACCAGGCGCGCAAACAAGATCGTGTTGAGTTGTTCGGGACCACGATGCAGAATTATCGATAGTCCATATCAGCATCGTCAAATGAGATTTCACCCACTTGTTCGGAGTCGTCGACAGGTCCCTGTCGCTCTCTCTCGGTTTCAATGTCATCCATATCCTCGTCTTCTTCATCGCTCGAGTTAGTAAAGCCACTTAGCAAGGAGCCACCGCTGAAGGTGTACCCACCACCTCCAGTGTCACCATGATTGGCAAGCTCCATGCTGTCGAGGCCAACACTGCCATTGTTCGCAAGGCTGGCATTGGAAAGCCCGCCTCCGTCACCTCCGAAGCCTGAAGCCGCGTTGACGGCGTTGAGGACGGCCTGTCTCGGACCGACGCTCATGTCGGGCCGGACTCCTCCAAGAATGGCGTTATCGCGCTCCCGCGTGTCTGAGAGCGTGTTTTCAACATAGCTGACCCAGACCTCACTGTGGACCTTATCGATGACTGATCGCGACAACGTCTCTTCTGTGTGTCGTTCCGTAAACTTTAGCACTTCTTCGGCAATGAGAGTCAAATGACCCATATAGCCGAGCCGCATATGCGTCTCTTTCTGAGCTTTATCACTTGCTTCTTGTCCTTCTATGATCCGCTCGGTAATGCGTCCAGTCTCGAACAGATCTATCGCCAACATGCGGTTGTAGCCACGGTCCATTTGGCCGTTGAAAACCTGTTGCACAACATCATACACTACATTATGAAGAAAGTTGTTCCATGGAAAGCGGAAGAAGAAATCCTGGATCTGATTAGCAATTGCGTGACAAGAAGATGTTGTAGCGTACAAGTATTGTTGGAACGACTTTGTTTTCCACAAATGTCATCTTCAACAAATCACCAACAACGGGGCTCCCGTCAATATCAATCTCGAAACCGGCATTGGTGTCGCCCTCGATGCTACCGAACACAACTGACCGGACACTGGCTGATTCGTCAATAGGTGTGATCTCTGACGCATCGACCTCTGGAGCGCTCGCAAGGAAATGGGCCGTATCGACAGTTGTATCGATAGTTGGAGCTTCAGTCTGACTCTCGGGCCTCTTATTCGCGAATAGTGGGGCAGGCTTATCGTCTGGATGTGGAGAAAGAATATCAGCCGCTTCAGCGGTGCTCGGTTCAGAGCTCTGGTTTAATTGCTGGGTCAGGAGAGATGGCCGATCCTTGGCATCGGGCTCGGATTGAGAGCTAGTAGAGTCCTGCCGGTCACCCATGACGATGTCGTTGTCGAGGTCTAAGCCGCCAACCTTGGCGGTCAAACCCGCGGATGTTGGCGATTCCGCATCGTCTGGGGGTTTAGATGTTGAGCTTGGCTCAGTTATTGTTGTGTCTTTCGGGGGCGTGAGAGGCTCGTCCACAAACTCGCTATCATTTCCGCCAGACTTATCAACAGACGACTCTTTGGGCGCAACCTTTGGGGAATGTTCGAGTGGCTCGCCAATTTGCTCCTTCTCATCTCTGGGTTCCTGTGAGGGCGCCGCAGCTACTTCCGGAGCAATAACTTTTTCAAAGTCGTCCTCGGAGGTGTTCTGGACCTGGAGAGGTTTGATCTCAGCAGGGGAGTCCATAGACGGCGCACGCGCGTGGTGGAAGCCATGACTGTCTACGCTTGTTGAAAAGTCGCCGAGATTGGTCCCAACGGTCGTGGTGAGCTTGCCCTCAGCCTTCAGGCGTTCACGCTCGGCGTCGCGCCGCTTCACCTCGGCCTCACTTCCCCTCTCGTTGAGTAGTGCCATGTTGCTGCAATGCAACAGCTCTGCCATCAGCTCACATGTCTTGAAGCGATCAAATCCAAGAGGCTCTATCTTCTCGCCAAATGCGGTCTTCAACTCCCGCTTTTTCGTCGTGGTACTACCGTCCTTTTGTGTGACGATCTGACTTGAGCTGTGGACCAGTTCCATGAACTGAGGAATGTGGTTGGCAAATTGACGGAGGAGTGTTCCAAGATATATAGGATCCGAGTTCTTCGGAACTGGACCGATCTGGTTCTCAAGGTCGTAGTCAGAGTTGTTCTTCCTGATGACTTCGATGATGATGCCAACACCGACCGTCAGCGGGTTCCCGCCTCGCAGCATGAAGTCTATCAATTGCTTCAGACATGACTCGGACACCAATTGACGAGTCAGTTCGTTTGGCCCTATGACCGACTGATCTTGGGTAGTGGCATTGGCAGAAATGGTGATGATGGCTTTGAGGAAGTCGCCGGCGGAGGTTTGTGTGGAGGTCGACTGGTTTGGGGCAAGGAAGGATATGAGGTGCGGGATAAGGTTTTGCTGCTGCAACCACTGCACGAGAGTCAGTTCTGTAAACACAAATTGATCGCCTGAACATACGTCAACGATGCCCTGTCCTCCCTCGTTCTTCTCGAGGCTGATGATTTTCAACAGCAGGTCCATAATTACTGGGCAGTCTACGTGCTGGAGCATATCCGGGACCACATTGTCGAGCGACCTGAAGAAGTCGAGCATCTCCTCCATCTTGCGGTCCAGCAGCGACTCGTTGACCTTGGTGAAGTAGCCAGCCTGCACGGGGTCGAGGGGTGCGGGCTGCTTGATGTAGGCCCAGAACTGGCGCAGCGTCTCCTGGTTCTCGAGGACAGCCTCTGAGATTGACCACACCTCAGACGAGAGGATCTCGCATGAGACATAGGCGTATTTCATGCGCTGCCGCTCCTCTTTGCTCTCTTCTCCGTCTTCTGACTTGGCCGTCGACGATGAGCGTGCCCGGCTGGCAACCTTGCCAAAGAAGCCTGCCCGGTTGGAGCCTCCCTCTGTCGCGGCTTCCCCACCCGTCTCCTCCTCGGGCGTGGCTGCTTGTTTCGAGGCGATGACATAGCGCAGCAGGCGCTCGAGCACATTCTCGTCGCGCAGATACTCGATGAGCTTCGAGTTCTGCTGCTTGAGCTCTTGTATCAGGTCCGACTCGTCCAGCAGCTCCTCGACCGTGACATCGGGCTTGTCGAGGATGCTGTCCAGCGATGACAGCTGCGCATAGCCGCCAAAACGCCAGAACATGGTGGGTTGTTGAGTCGGAGGCTACGCGAGCGGGGCAGCGACGTTGTGCGGACTCGAGGGCGGCGGCAACAGCTCAGCAGGGCTCATGCGTAGGATGCGGATGCGGCTGTGCGGACGCGTTCATGGGACTATGCACACAGCTGGCGGCGAGGACGGCGTGTTAGCAGAGCACGCACGGCGTAAGACATGCAGCGCATGCGGGCAGCTCGGCCAGAGACGAGGTACCAAGTACCTGCGCCGTGGGACAACACATACCGATACACACGTAGCGGGCAGCGCCGCGGAGGGGGCAATGGCAAGCGAAGGACGCGAGAGGAAGCCGATCCATGCACCTCTCTGTTGTAAAAGTCGCTACAAATACAGTGTGTTTATCGTGCACTCGTATGCCAATGCGGTGCTGTGAAGGACAGCTTCACAGTCGGGCGGTGCAGGGCTGGAAGCTACGTACTGTGTAGCGTGGTGCGGCGATCGTCTGTGGCTGCCGGACAACACCTTCCCAGAGATAGAGCACCTTCATGGAGATGGAGCCTTGAATTACCACGGCAGGTACTGGAGCCTTGCACGTGAGCATGATCTATTCTGAACCCGTCTTCCGAGTAACTATCGGGAGAAACCCAGCAACGCATGCGCCGCAGCCTTTTCTTAGGCATATGACAGCATGCGCACGTGACACGCAATGACGCTTGGGTATGGCTTGTCGGCGGGGAGCTAGACCCGTCCTTCACGACTGCCTGCTTCCTCCACTCTCGTGCCCTCCTAACCCCGCGAAACCTCCACGACCTCTCATACTGCGCGCAGGCACAGCATACATCCGCCATGAACAGATTATTCGGCGCGAAGAGCACCGCGCCAAAACCGACGCTCAACAACGCCATCTCCAATGTAGGACCCCAGCCACGGCACACTCTCGCAGGCTAATGCGCACAGGTCGACACGCGCATAGAGAGCCTCGACGTCAAGCTTGCCAAGCTCAACGCAGAGCTGTCGGCCTACCAACAGAAGCTCGCCAAGATGCGCGATGGGCCCGGCAAGACGGCCATCAAACAGAAAGCCCTCAAGGTCCTGCAGCAGCGCAAGATGTACGAGTCGCAGCGCGACCAGTTGCAGGCACAGTCGTGGAACATGGAGCAGGCCGGCATGATGCAGGACAACCTCAAGAACACCATGACCACCATCGACGCCATGAAGACGACCACCAAGGAGCTACGCAAGCAGTATGGCAAGGTCAACATCGACAAGATCGAGAAGCTGCAGGACGAAATGGCCGATCTGATGGACATGGGAAACGACATCCAGGACGCCATCAGCCGGAGCTACGATGTGCCAGAGGACGTGGACGAGTCGGAGCTGGACGCGGAGCTCGAGGCACTGGGCGATGAGGTTGAATTCGAGGGCATTGGGGAGTCGTCTGGCGTGCCCAACTTCATGCTCGATGATGCCGCGCCTCCGCAGTTTATCGATGAGCCGCCCGAGACTGGCAAGGTCAAGGAAGCTGCTGGCTGAGAATGCTGATGCTGCCATTGTCGGACAATGCCTCGCCACTGTGGCAGACTCCGCATGCACATCCTGACTTATCTTTGGCGATCCCGCCATCTACATCCAAGGTTCCATCGTCTGTATGCTAGCTCGTCCCGGGTGAACCTTAAAAGATGCCCGCGTCAGATCCAGCCGTGAGCTACACTGTCTTGGTATGGTCGGTACTTGACCCCTTTGCTCTGCCTCGATCTCACAGCGCACAGCACCGGGTGTGCCACAGCACTGCCGGATCCAAGTAAGAGTCTGCCATCGCCGTTTGAGTTGGAAGAATCTCTGATCGCTGGTCAAAAGCCCAAAGCGAAGCTGGCTGCTTGTTGTGGGTGTGCATCACGTTGTGTTGATCCTGAGTGTCGCACATGCGTGCGAAGACTAAGCAACGTGCTCCCAAGAATGTCATGCTTGTTCACGCCACTGTCAAAGCTCGACACTTTGTGACCTTTTGGGTTATGGTGATGCTTTGTTGTGCTATGTATTCTTTCCCACCCGATGCCGGGCTCTGCCATTTTTTTCTCCTGTCCACGGTTCCACATTCTCATCTGCTTCAACCGAACAGACGATACTTTCGTTTCAAGTTTAGGCAATTGGCCATTCTGGACGCATCGACATAATGCCGCATCGCGCCCCTTTAGTCGGTATTGCCTTGACTTCTCTGGACCACCCTCGAGTCTACTGATGTTCGTGTTGTTGCCATTCGAAGCTCTCCGGATCGAAAAGTCCCGCACTGAAGTCCACATACTCGTCAAAAGGGGTGCTGAAAGGATCGTATTGCAGCAATGGAAGCTGTCCATAGTCGAGTCGAGGATCTATGACATTCGTGCTAGACCCCGGATTGCCACCCTCTTGGTGTTGGTACCCACCATAGAGATGTGGATCCCAGCTTGTCCCGCCGGAGCCTGGGTGAAAGGAAGGCTGCTTCATTACGGGCTGCGTTCCGGAAGAGGTGCTTGACTGGCCCATCCATGCTTGGTCTCGTTCTTCGTTCCACAGACTTGGCATGGACAAGTTGCTCGTCCGATCCTGCTTACCCAACAGGTTTCTAACCACATTGTAAGCACGGTGCGCTACACCATCGTGGTTCTTCATAACTTGCAGCCAAAGCTCAAGTTTTTGTACGCAGGCCGTAAGCTCTGAAGGCTCCGAGGTGAGTGGGAGTGTGGCCTGTGCGAGCTCAATAAGCAAGACCGTAATGGCCTGCATGACTGGATGTTGTTAGCCATACTGTGAGTACTCGTCGATCTCGCCACTCACTGATATGAACTGCACACCACCACGGTCCCCTCCCAGAAAGCCACCTAGAATTGGGTGAATCGGGCAGTAGCGATGTTATGTCCTGTGCCGCCTTGACGCAAGCCTCCGCCGTCCTCTGATTGAACTTCGCCGAGACCTCGCTCTGGCCCTTTATGCGTCTGTCGAGTCTGCAGAGGCAAGGCCTCGTAATACAGATTTTTGCACTTTGGTAGTACATGTAAAGTAGGATGACCTCTCGCTCCAAAGGTGGCTCAGTATCAGATACCGTGGGTATTGGCCCATGCGGAAGCTCTTGCAAAGCCCAGGTCTCGAGCTCAGAGTTCAATGATGAAATCTCAGTCTGCATGTACTTCCAAGAGTGAACCGCAATCCGTGCAGAGTACAGACGAGAAAATATCTTGTGCTGGATATTGTCCAAACGTATCCAACCATGTACGAATAAATCGGCGCTGTTTATTGTTCCTGTGGCCTTGGAGATTTTCAATGGTCGGCCTGCTGATGACGGTCCACTTGCAGGAGCTGGAACACGAGTAGGAGCACGCTGCGCATCCAGCGAAGAGTCCTCTGCTGGAATCGCAAGATTAGGGACAGTACAATTTTGGTGAGCAGTAATTCGAGGCCGTCCTGTGATAGATGTGAGGATACACTCTATCGAATGCAATGCCCACCAAATCTGTGCCATGGTCCGTTTCCTGGTTTGGGAAATGGAGGGGTCCTCGTTCCTAAGGTGAAGCCCAGCCGCTTGAGCATGCCGGAGCGCAATGCCTACCGTATACCAGGCCCTGTGGACCACATATTAGTAAAAGTCCCCAAATTGCAGCTTGTGAGTACATCGAGCCAAGTGACGACCGCGTCCAACGTAGACTATCTCACATGTGTGCTTGGTGTGGCAACCTCCTCATACCTGTTGACGTGACCTATGGCTAGATAGTAGAAAGAAAGTAGGCCGGTGGCCTGGCCAGAATTAGTCGACATCAAGCGAACAATTTGCGAGGGGACCTACTTGTATGATCAACAGATCTGCGTTGCTGACAAGTGTTGAGAACTGCGTCAAGTTCAGATAGTGCATTGCGCGGGAAACATACTCGAAATGATCCCGGTCGTGGCCTCGATGCTCACTTTCGTTGAGAAGTAAGAATCTCGTGGCAATGGCAAACACAAGGTTGAGCACACCTTTCCACGTCGCTGGGAAGCGACTGCCGTAATCTTGAAAGGAGATTGACACTTCGTTCAAGAAAGCTTCATCGAGAATCCGGAACGGGTTCTGAACATGGGTTCGATAAATTTGGAGGAGAAACATGGCTCTGCCGGCAGACGGCAAAGCCTCCAGATCTGAAACAGAGATGTCGACCTCGGTATCATTAAGATAGAAGTCGTAGTCGGCTAATGGCAGCTCAAGGGCCGAATGTTTCCGGCGCTCTCGGAGAGCTTCAGAACGCTGCAAGAATGCTTCATTGCTTCCTCCAGGCGGTGCATGCGGAGGCTCGGATGGTTCCCTTCCTGGTTGGTCTAGCTTTCTTTGCAGGGTGCGCATCCACTGGATCTGGGCGTTGCGACCCATAAAGCCTGATCCAGCTGCTCGTTCATCACTCAGAAAATCGTCTTCAAGCACATCCATATTCTCGTTCAGCCCAACAGAGGCCGAGACTTGATCTTCATCCAGTATATGACTTTCAGAGTCTGGCTCATCGTACGTGGAAGCTCTTCGTCTTTTGTCATGGGTAGAGACTAACGCTGGAATTGTTAAGGCAGGTATGTCGTTTTCGACTTCCTTAAGAGTGTGAGCAACTCTTGACCTCGTCTGCTCGTCAAGAGAGCTACTGATGTCGTGCAGCAATGAGATGAGCAGTTCATTCTTCTGTATTGACCTACTTCGGTATCAGAATCTGTTCCGACCATAAGATCCTGCTTACCCACTGCCTTAGCCGATCTCGGCGCGGCATTTCGTAGACACACTCGACATTGAGTTTCTCGCAATTCTGGCATTTTGGTCTATCAGCAGAACACCTTGCCTCTGCTAATGTCAGCCTCTGCTCCGGATGTACCTGAGATAAGTGTGAGCTTACTCACTTCTGTTTCGGCATTCTGTGCACTAAATGCTTGTTAGCGGTGCATATCGACCTGCTTTAGAGTCTGATGCTCTTACAGCCTTGTTCAAAGTTCTGGTGGATTCTTTACTAGGCTGAGGCTGTGTAGGTGGCTTCTTTTCAGGCTGTTTGAGGCGAGCTATCGGTACCTTCGCATTGGGAGCGGTCCAAAGGCTACTTCCCTCCATCCGCAACGTGATAGGCTGGAGGTTCTCGAACGATGTACTGGGCGCGAGGCAACCGTCGAAAGGATGAAAAGGTAGGGAACCGAGTCTATGGTACGCATAACGCCATGTACTGTTTTATGTGTGTAAAATTGAATTTGGATAGCAAACATCTTCTGAGACGTGGTGGGCAAAGGCAGGAAGCCAGGATGGACCATTGGCGGAGAAAACGTCCGACCAATCGGACGCAGCTGGAGTCTGCAGCTAAAATCAGGGTCCATATACTCTCATCACAACAACATGTTCGGCGTACTTATCCTCATGAGCTTACCTTTGGGCAGCACCGTGTGGAAACATGCTAGCAAAGAGTCCGTTCAAGCTGTCCGAGATTTGTAACGTGGACGATAGCACCTATCCCGAGTTGCTGCCCAAATGGAGACTTTCACAATTGTCAATGGGGCAAGGTTGAGAAGAATCGTGTTACATTGAATCTATGAGGAGTAGCTATTTTAAGTGGACAGGCGTGAGCGCTCTGACTCTGATGTTAAGCACCAGTCCCAATCAGACAGATCGCGAGGAAAGAGAAAGGACGGAACCTGGGGCAAGCGCCCTCCCAGGCGGGTGCACACACCCCGACGGACAACAGTTGCATTGCATCGCACTGGGCCAATATCCCTGTGTTTATGGGACTTCAATGCCTTCCAAGACCAGGTGTTGCAATAATTTGTGCCCAATTAAGTAGAGCCTCCCTCTCCAAATTGACCTCTCGCAATACCCAGTATGACTTCAAGGACTTTTGTCTGTGGCGATCGTGATTGGTAAATCCTTCTGATGATATGTAGGCTTCTGCAAGACGGCAGAACTGTAATTGCAGTTCGCTATGGTTAAGTTGAGCGGGCACAAATTTTTGCCACACCCGGTGCCTGCGCTTTCTTAACCTCATCTGCTGCCGACCACGTGTACAACTCTTGATTAACATCTCCAAGGACGATTTTGCCTTTGACAAAATTAGTGTAACATCTTGGAAACTGTGTGAGAGCATGATTACCAAGAGTTGGAGATCGATTCAACAGCCACAGAAAGAAATACATGAAGTATTCGGCAATGACTCCAATGTTGACTTTTCTGCCGGCAAGCTTTTTCCCACGCTGTACGATTGCGTGTATCCTTGGCGCACGGATCTGGTGCAACTGTTCGATGGCGATCTCGACCGTGGCAGCGACCGGTCCAACATCTCTGGAGTCTTTGAATAGCTCCCCAAGCAACAACGCGAGAGTTTGCGAGTCTTCCAGCGCTTGGCTGGCTCCTTGGCCAGTCGTTGGGTCCATTGCATGGGCGGCATCACCGATTAGTACCAGTCCTTTGTTCGCCCAGTGTGGTAATTCTGATATTGTTCAGGTAGGATAAATGGACTCGACCTCAGCTTTTTGGACAATGTCCTGTATGATGGCATCCTTCCAATGCTTATGGCGGTGTTGAAGTGAAACTTTAATGGCCTGAGGATCGACGTTGTTACTGTCAGGTAGGTCAGAAGTTTCGAACGTAGACCACCACATGAGTCGCTGTGATGAGGGCGGTCCTCCAGAGGAGTACCCGAAGAAGCCATTTCCGCCAAAGGTGAAAACCATGGCCTTGTTGGTGATGATTAAATTCTGGTGTTGGGGAGCCGATGAAGCCTCCCACACCAGACTGACCTCTATTTATCCTCAGTCTGCAAGTGGTCATCTAAGCTGACCGGATTACCAACTTACGTATAACTTGGCTGACACCGAGGCTCATCACCAAACAAAGCTTTTCTGACAACACTTTTGACACCGTCCGCTCCAATGACCAGATCCGCCTCATCTGCCTCCTCATTCCCATTCTCATCGATGGATCTAACCTCAATCCCTCCGCTTTGCATTCTTTCGACTGTCACGACCTTTCTGTACCGTACGACACCGCCGCCATACGTCTCTTGCGCATAACGTAAGATGGTCTGCCACAGCCCGTGTCTCGAACTCGCGATACATACTTCTGCGTGATCATTCTGAGCTCGCACAGCCTTGTCACTGGTACTCTGGACGCCCAAGGTCCACCCATTCGCACCTTTGAAGACGAACTTCTCAGCTGGAAAACCTTGTGCTATGACTCTGTCGTGCAAGTCACCGCTCAGATCGCGAAGGACGCGCATACCATTTGGTGAGATGCCGAGTCTACCACCGACGAGGGCCGTGGACGCAGAGAGCCTGTCGAGGTTGAGAATGGCTTGGTGCGGGTATGGCGAGGTGAGTGGCCCCTCAACATTGTCGATGCGAGGTCTGTGGGACTCGTAGAGTGTGACTCGATTCGTACCTGGAAGATGCTTGCGTAGGTACAAATATGTAGACAATCCTGTGATGCCACCGCCACAGATGATGATCTTCATCGTGTGAAAGGATAAGCAATGATAGCAACAGTTGCATCAGTGACAAAATTCGCTCCGCTGAGGTTGCGCATGTGCGAGGACGACTACTCTGGCCTTCCGGAATTCTTGATCTACTTCTCGTGGAGTTATCAGGACACGGCAGGACGCGTAGCCCGTACAGGATACGAGAAGGCAGCAACAATAAATAAGGTGTGGCGCATTGCATGTGCAACCTTACAGTACTTTTCCATCTCCGATGGGACACAGCTGAAGACCCTCGCCCGTGTGAATCAGGCTATCAACAAATCTACGTAGCATTAAAGGCCCCTTAGCTTCTGAATCTTATGAGCAACTGTGTTCCTAAATTTGCGCGTATACCTTTACACCGTCCTAAACAAGATAAGTTGGAGAAGAGGTTATCGTGTCCAGACGGAGCTGGACATGTGCGGTAACATGGCGGCAACATCATAGGTAAGAACATGGTGAGGGAAGATAAGCACAAGTAGGGCCTTGCGGCATAGTGCGCTGCAAATGTGTTCCTCGAGATCTGCACATCTCGTCCAGTCTCACACGTCCCTCCATCTCTTCCATGTTGCTTACACAAGCGACAAGCCAAGGTAGACGGCGACCGGAGACATTCTCCACCAAAATTCGAAAGTAGTGAACCGCGTCATGAAGCCTGCGAGTATGAAGGTCTGATAGGTTATGCAGAAGATGAGGCCAGGAGCAATGCGAACCCCCATCTGGGCCTTTTCGATTCTCTGGACGATCGGATCGATGGCTGATACGAGACTGACGCAGAAGACAAAGGACATCGACACGGTGTATGGAGTCCATACGAGGAAGGCATCAAGAGGGAGGAAATGCTCTGTTGTAAATATTTTTACTTCGAAATGCCACAACGCAGCTGCGTAAAATTGCTAGCCATGATGGACAGTCCTGTTACCAACTGAAAACCGCTAATCGCCAACATACACTATGACCGTTAGACAACCTTTTCACCGAGCGGATGAGGATGTAAGATTACGCTTGTAAGGGCTTGTCCGCCAGGTTTACTGCGCATTCGACTCTCGGAGAAGGTCCAATACAACCGAGGGCGCTGCAGGTGCCAGGAAAGCAAGTATTGGTCGATAGGATTTGCTTTGGAGAGAATTTGGTTCTCTCTTCCAGGCTCAATCATTCATTGCCAGCGCCAAGGAGCGAGGCATCCGGCTCATATGCAGGAACACAGTATACAAGCACCAGAGACAGAGCCAGACCCGCGGTCACACTGTATGCGAGACTGACCTGCACATTTTCAGGGTCAGCGAATGCTGAGCTAACTGACAGCGAGACAGGATACATACATCTATTCCGGACATATCTGGATTTGGTGACAGCGTCGTTGGCAAGTTAGCAAATCGGCGCAGTCATACCGACAGGATGTGCCTGCCATTGCGGGGAGTTGGAGTGCTGCTCTGCATGCTGTTGAATACCTGATGTCGACACTACTTGAAGCGCCAGGAGTTGGATCTGGAACGGCCCCAAAATCGCTATGCACGCATCACGCTGCGCTAGAATCGGGCCAATGACGCACTGCTCAGGTCTGGTGCTTCATGAATTGCTTTGCCACTCTCCTGCATCGAGAAGCTATTGCCTAGGGGTCCGGGCGCTGCGCTCTCGTCATAGCATCATATGGTTGATTTTGTACATGCTCAGTATTTCCCATCTAGACGGTCCACTTTGCGACGTTGTTTGGGATGAGTTTCTTGAACATGTCAAGCTGCTTAGCATGGACTGCCGTCTTTGCAGCGAGTATATCGGGCTTCATTTGTAGTGTTCTGTCGATGCGCTGCTCAGAACCGCTGTAGACGACGGTATAGTCGGCCACGCGCGTGTTTGGCAGGACGACCGCGGATGGCGATATAGTGCAATACTACCGGGAGTCACCTTTTACTCTGACCACAAGAATGGAGGAGGGGGGGTCCAAACCTTGCCGACGACACTGCCCCGCCCTACTACGGCGCCTACCTCGATGATGGTGCCTTCACCCACCTCGGCGGCCTCCACAACCGCGTTCGACTCGACGACAACGTTCTTGCCCAGCACAGTACCGTCGCTCCTGACAGGCGCGCTGCTTCTGGACGAGGCCATACTGCTCCGCCTGCTCTCTGCATCCAGCTCCGGGCCCATGCCCACACCGACCTTGGCCCGCTCGTGCACGACTACACCTTCGCCAAGCACCACAGGCGCCAGCGCGCTGCTAATCTTGCTGTGCGGATGCAGGACAGTGTTTGGACCGAGGGTTATGGCGTGGGTGCCTGTGAGCTGAGCATGTTGAGCGATGAGGACCGAGGGGTCAAGCGCTATTGAAGACGGCTTGGGGAGCATTGAAGTCCGCTTGGGCACTGTGGATGAGCGACGATCAGGCGCCGGGCGCGCCGTTGTCGGCTGTGAAGACATGGGCGAAGTGGTGAGGTAGAATCGCTCTATACAAAGAACGGCCAACGAGGCTGCAGAATGTAAAGATGGCATGCTTCGACGCGCCAGTCGCGTCACAAATAATGCTAGCTCGACGCCATGGCACGTGATGGAAAATGGAAGCCAGCCGAAGTACTTGAACTTATCGATCCTCCATCACATCCTCGCGTACATCTGCACGTCATGAGTTGCTTCCAGGAAATGTAGTACCTGCCATAATATCGAACGCACCAAGAACACTCCAGTGGTGCGAACTATCTCGGTGCCCTACTTACATGACATGGTCGGGAAGGTGTGGCTGGTGCACGTGGTCATTTGGTCGACTTGAAGCCATCACTGGACAAGACGGCACATGCTGCGTAGCCTCATGTATGCTGTTATTGGGTATGTGTCGATCGCGGAGACACCCCGCTGTCCGTCACGGACTTCGGCTCCGCGCACATCTCCCGCTGGTTGTGTAACGTCAGTAGATTCTGGGGATATAATCCT
Organism: Setomelanomma holmii; assembly: GCA_010015745.1. Classification (NCBI taxonomy): domain Eukaryota; kingdom Fungi; phylum Ascomycota; class Dothideomycetes; order Pleosporales; family Phaeosphaeriaceae; genus Setomelanomma; species Setomelanomma holmii. The sequence goes on from ML978255.1 coordinate 25,564, forward strand.
TGCGAGGAATCTCTAAATAACTTCTCATGGGAATCTGTGACAATCGCAGACGTTCGTTTCTTTACCGCTGGAGACCAACGACTACCCAAATCCCACAAAGCTCGCCCTGGTTACCATGGCCCACATCGGCGAACTTCCCAAGATCAATCGATACATCACCACCCATGATGCCAACGGAAAGGCCATCTTCAGCAATGCCTTTGGTGAGGAGAGCGAAATGAAGCCGAATGATGATGGCATCGCCTTTGCTCTGAGCTTCACCACGAAAGGCTTTCCGGTTAACATGGAGCAAGACAAGGATCTCGATGTCTATGAAGAGTACTTGAAGACTCCACCAGGACTTGTCGTTGCAGGTACGGTTCTAAGGCACGTCGACATTCCGCCATCTACTGCGTGTACTATGCATCGCACAGTAAGCTTAGACTATGGCTGCGTGCTCGAAGGCGAAGTGGAGCTGCTGCTAGACAGCGGCGAGAAACGGACGATGAAGAGGGGAGATGTGGCGATCCAGCGAGGAACTATGCACCAGTGGATCAATCACAGCGAAAGGGCATGGACGAGGATGTTGTTTGTGCTGCAGCCGAGCAAGCCGTTAAAGATCGCAGGGCAGGTATTCGGGGAAAATTTGGCAGGCATGGCAGGCGTACGCTCGTCAGATTGAGGCATGCGGATGCAAGATTCGACAGGTGCTGGTTTGATTTTCGTACTATGCATAATTGTGTAAAAGATTGCATGAGTGACAGAAACACTGAACGAATCTGAAAGTTTGGCCGCCAAGCCCCACTCTTGCCCGATAGGGTCTGCTCCCACGTGCACCCACCCTCTCAAACACTCTACTTGCGCATACCTACAAGGAAACATTGCTCCGACATTTGAGCACAATTTAGCGAAGTAAGCGACAACTCGTACAAATGAGACCTTGAGCAAGGGTGACATCCGGAACGGGACGTACTTCTGAACAATAGTAACGGCCCGCTTCGACCTCCATTGTTCGCACCAACCACTCACACATGCCCATCCGGGCGTCTTCGAAAGCTAGTCGCCGAACCTTAGCCTATAAGAAGATGACTGATCCTCTTCGCTTTTCCGCCGAGGCATCATCGTCTCGCCTGGAAGAGATCCTCGACGGATCAGAACGGATTGAAGAACTTTCGGACACTGACAACGAGTACGAAGATATGGGCGCTGCCACTTTAGAAGAGCAGGTGAACATTGCGTACTTGGACACTGTCCGAATCCCTATAAGAGATAGCTATGCGACAGAGACATCGAAGGTCCAGGATGACACCGCCGAGATAATACTGCCGTACTTGGAGGGCAATCCAAATGACTTCCCGCTGAATGCGTACGGCATACCGAAACTCCAGCGCGATTTGCACGTAAAAATGCTAGAGCGCGCCTTGAAGACTTGGCCGGCTCAAGCCGCCATGATGGATGCTTCAAGACCTTGGATAGTTTATTGGAGTCTTCAGAGCATGACGGCACTAGGAATTGATATTCATCCTTATCAAAAGCGGTAAGTCCGCGTCTCTGGCATCTTGCAGTAACATCTTCCCATCCTCTTGCAGATTAGCACAAGTCAAGATACCCTGCATCCTAAACCTAAGCTGATCCCGCAAAGCGTTGCACACACATTTTCGCTCGCTCAACATCCGACCGGGGCCTTTGGAGGTGGTTACGGTCAACTGCCACACCTGGCATGCACGTATGCTGCTGTTCTCTCCATCGCTATAGTGGGCGGCGAAGCAACATACCAATCCGTCGACCGTAAGACAATGTGGCACTTCCTGGGTCGAATGAAACAGGCAGACGGAGGCTTCACCATGTGCGAAGGCGGCGAGGAAGACATTCGTGGCGCTTTCTGCGCCATGGTGATCATCTCGCTGCTCAATCTACCCCTCGACCTACCCCAAGATGCTCCAGCGCGCAAGAACGGATTCATGACGTTCACAGATGGCCTCGGCAAGTGGATCTCCCGTTGTCAATCTTGGGACGGTGGTTTATCTGCTGCACCAGGCAATGAAGCTCATGGTGCTTACGCGTTCTGCGGGCTGGGCTGCCTTGCCATTCTGGGACCTCCAGAGGAAACACTGCCTGACTACTTGAACCTGCCCCTCTTGGTGCACTGGCTTTCCTCTCGCCAATGTAGCCCAGAAGGCGGATACAATGGCCGCACCAACAAGCTCGTTGATGGCTGCTATTCGCACTGGGTTGGCGGCTGCTGGGCAATCGTCGAAGCAGTCACAGGGCCTTCCGAGTTGACTTCCAGCCATCTCTGGAACCGCTCCGCGCTCGCACGATACATCCTGTCAGCCTGCCAGGAAAAGAAAGGTGGTGGACTGAAAGACAAGCCCGGGAAGCATCCAGACGCCTATCACACATGCTACAACCTGGCTGGCTTGAGCGCTGCTCAGTACAAGTACGTGTACGATGAGAACGTGAATAAGGATATCGGAATCGCGAATCTGGGCGCTCCATATCATTGGAAGTCTCAGGGTGTGTATGAGGACGATGACGTGGTATGCGACCATGAGGATGTGATTCGGTCGATTCACCCAGTGTTTGTCATTCCATACAGGTCAGTGTACGAGTGCAGGAGATATTTTGAGGCAAAGGAAGGATTCTGAATAGTGCTTGGAGTTCTAGGTCTTTCGTGCTTAGCTCCACCAGGCCTTGCAATCACTCTTGCCCTATCAAGCGAAGGCTCTCTCTACAAATTACCCTCTCGCAACACCTTGTATGACCTCAGAGAATTTCGTCCACAGTAATTGCACTCTGCAAAATCCTCTGAAGATCTCTTGGCTTGTGTAAAATGGCAAAATCGTGGCTAAGTGAAGTTCGAGTTGGTGGAGCCGAACGGACACGAATTGTTGCGACACCCGCTGGCTCCATTTATGTACAACAAGGCAAGCTTTCATCTTGCATCGCTCACTATACCTTCTCGAAGTATATAACGAGCGGCGGCCCAGCGACTTTGGGTTTCAACAACACTTTGATGGAACCGTGAGCCTCGCACTCGTTGTCGTAGTAATCCATAGCCTCCCTGGACTCAAAGACTGTGCGTGCGACCATCGTGTACCCTTGGCTGCGAGGATCGTCATGCGTGGGGTTTGCCGCGGCCATGTGGATATAAGGCTTGCCATCCTACTCAGGTCAGCTCAGCCCAAGTGTATCATGATCTCCATGACTCAAATGTCTGGCGAGGTGTTTGCTCTTTGTGGATAGTGCCATATCAGGCGATTCATACTCCCACACAACGAGGCCTTGTCACCACACATGTACAGGTATCGCTTCACACATCCACAGTTCGATGCCAATGTCACGAGTCAACCATGCCTTGACGCCATGACTACTGCCAGGCAATCCCCGTTCTGACTAGTCGAGCGTCTGGGGAGTCGGACGTGACGAGATGCGTGACGTGCATCCACTTGCAGCTTGCTCCCAGAACATGTGCTGTGCGAGCGGGTATGCAGGTGATGAATCAAGAAAAGTGGAGAATGGGTCAAAAGACGTACCTTCTTCGCATCCTGAGCCAGCGATCCGTATTTTTGGATTGCTTGTTGTATAGTCTCGGCGTCTGTCACTTTGAGGAGCGTGAGGCGAACGATTTTCGGCATATTGAAGTATGCGGGAGTTTCGTTTTGGGGTGCTGTGCAGATGTCGAGATCAATCCAAGAGTCTTATGATTATTGACACAGTTGTCCAGGACAGCAAGCTTTCTATGTGGCCGATCTGTTCTTTTCGGCCGGAGCGCCGGGTGAGGAGAGCCATGTGTTGCAGAACATCATCACTTCGGTTCCCCTACGTTCGTACGAGTGAACAAGCATGATCAGGGTTTGAAGGCATCTAACGAACCATGCATATACGAAGTTGTTGCTTTTCTAAACACGGTCGAACGTCGGTATCGAGGTCCAAGAACAGCACGCAATACACCGCTATGCGATACCGGAGAATTTCCCGCGGACGCTCTGCCGTTCAACGTTGCACATCAAATGCGGGGTACTTGGCTGTGCCATGTCAGACGCTGAAGACGAATGGGTCCGAGGGATGCAAAATCGCCCGTCGGACGTAGCTGTCCAGTGCACGTCGTTGTGCTGTGTATCGCGATGCATAGAACGCTTCGGCTCAATCCCAGCCGTGCCCGCTCGGCTCCTGCAGCAGCGTGTCTCGGGAGGACAAGGCTGACGATGAAGGAGGGCGGCGATGCTTTTGGTTGGAGCGGTGCGTCGAACCCGTGGGTCTTTCGCTTCCACTCCATGGAACAAGGCCGATTCGAAGAGACAAGCTCACAACATCGTCCTCGCTCGTGCCAGCCTGGATGCCATCCTCCAGCGGTTGAGATGCGACACTGAACATCGAGCTATGGCCTTTTTGTCGCAATTGCAAAGCGTTAGATGCATGCACATCTAGGGCCCGATGAGGGGCAAATTCAGAGGAAAGTCGGTGAGGAAAGCGCTGCGTGTCAAACCATCGCGCCTTGCCCTTCTTCGCCCGTCTGTGCACCGCGCCCCGTCCCCAGATCCATTGCACTGCAGCCCTTCCAATCTATTCAACGTCTACGAACGCCGCCAATGACAAGCAATTGAGTCGAATTGATTCGCTCGGCATCAAACGTCCCATCGTCGTCCCTCGTTCTCTCATCTGGCGGGCGCAGTCGTGGTCGCTGTTCCGCCGTGTCCAGTTTCCTTGGGCCCGCTACGCTTCTTTGAAACCAAGACAATGGACCGGCGCCAAATCGAGGCCGCTGTTGCATGGTCCTTGTACCTCATGTACCGCTCTTCGTCACTGGGCGGCTGTAGCCTATGGAGCATCGAGCTGTCGAGTCCGTTCTGCCACCGTCTGCAGCCTACGTCGCTCATCTTGTCCTAAGCTTCATGCTTCTCCGGGCGTCCTTGCTTGGTAGGGTGTTTGAGCTGCCGGCTCTGTGCATTCATCACTCGTCCGATCGAAGACTCTCTGCAGCTTCCCGCTGGTGAAATTGCGAGGACATGCAAGACAGCTAGCACGGGGAGCCATGCTGCGGCCCTCTGACGACTCCAGCTGCGTCAACTTCCAAAGCTCAATATGTCCAGATATTGCTGATGGAGATGGTTCGGCAATTTGGCATGACCTGTTCGCCATGACTACGCGGCGATGCGATCGGTTCCAACCTCTCCCTGACTTTACTCATCTGTACTGCATCAAAGCCTGGCCCATGTTGACAGCCCTGTCAGTGCGTCAAGCACGTCCAGTGCCCACTGCCAAACACACTCGAGCTGCTGCTCCTGCAAATATTGCTCGAGCGCCGACAGATTGTCTCCACAACGGCCGATCCATGTTGACAAGCATGCCATACAGGACCGTTGGTCCTTCGCCCCATCCGGTTGCGCGTGCAGATAGCTTGACGTCCAAAGGCTGCCAGCTCATCGCACATATGCATGGAGCACGGGCTCCGGGTCGCGACTACAGTGATGTGGTAACACCCCAGATACCTATCTGACCCCTCGATTCCAGCAATCAATCGCCTCATGTGCCTACTGGCTGTTGTTGTTGCCGGGTAGCGGCCTGCTATTCCTGGTATGACGCTCTTCCGCTTCAAAGCCGCTATGCTTTGCATCCGCCTGCAGTCACGATAGCGTGTCAACCTCACCTCGAATCATCCCCTCCTCCAAGCGCGACTCCCGCGCTTGCTACCACTGTGGGTACCTCCTCCAGCTAGCAGTCCCAGTTTTTCCTGCGAGTTGGACTGCCTGGTCTCTGATCCCGTTCACCAACGTGCCCCGTCGTATCCCAACATGGACTTCAATCATTGTCTCGCCAAGTTGACCAGATACATTCGGGGCCACGGAACACCATATGGATCGTGCAGTATCTAACTTCGAAACTCTGCACTCTTCTCCCGGTTGCATTATTGCATCGGTGGAACCACGCCTTCGGCGAGTACTAGCAACGTAAATGCCGCCTTGCTCGCTGCCAAGCGTGCCTGCGGTTACTTTGTTGTTCATGCTTGCGTAGCCGACGTCTCGAGATGCTGATCGAAAATTCCAGCCTCCAAGAACGGGTTGCAAGGAATTGGAACCGATCATCAGCCGGTTTCTGCGCTACTCCTGCATGCAGGCACTGTGGCGAAAGCGAATGATGTTCCCTCTGGCGAAGACCGGTGAGCTGTACCCTTTGAGGTTTAAATATTCTGGAACCTAGTCTACCACTGGCGAAAATCCACGCCACGTCAATATGGGCCTCCAACTGAAGAGCCGCAACAGACCCGCATATTATTCATTTCCAGACGTCCAATTGCCCTCAATCGCTTCTTGCAAGCGGACTATGCGCGCTTGCATGTACTGAGATGCCTGCTGCATCCGCCTGCTGCAATAAATTAGACTCCATCCCACTCTGGAGACATATGCTTCACCCCTCCCCATCTGCCACGTCCCCGTCCCAGCTCTCGCTCATACTTCGATAGCTCATTTTCTCTTTCGTACAGTTGTCACTACCCACCCTGACAACTGTCAACGCCGGGAAAGCATTTCTTGTTGCACAACAGGAGCCACGGATTTCGTTTCTCGGCTGTTCCTCCCCGTCGCCAACGAGCGTTTGCCAATTCAGCAACAGTCTGCGTCGAGTTTTCCTTGTTCAGATATCTGCATCGACGCCAGAGCGCCTCATTGCTTAGACTGGACACGTCAACAGACTTTGATAAGTACCAACATGTTCTATATTATGTATCTCACAGGTACGTACTTGGCTTTCTTGTTATTCCCGACCGCTTGGTACCGGATGAGGTGGATCATGTAGTTGGCAGAGCATCTTGGACCTGCATGAATCTCCCAATCGCAAACGACCACTTCATGGCAAGCGATAGGCTTTGAAATCAGCGTGTAGTACCATCGGCCAGAGATGGATGGGCAACGTGCATCTACTAAAGCACTGATGTTACCCTTTGCGTAATTTCTGTTCACTAACGCCATACCCAGGCCTCTGCCAACGTCGTCACTGGCCAGACCCTCTTTTTCAGACATACCGCACCCGTCACGGCTACGGCGCCACTGTTCGGGTGAACAATCGCGAATACTCCACCGATGTAGACTACGAATCCGATGAGCTTGCCAAGAACGCTGCCGCCACACGTGCATACATGATCTGCCGCAACTTTTCAGTCAATGATGGCAGAGACCCTGGTCAACGCCCTGGCCAGGTCACCCAGGGTTTGCCAGTAGCCATTGGTACCGGCAGAAGGAACACCTGCTCGTCTAATGACTACGACAGCGCCAGCAGTTCGAGTGGGGGTACCAGTCCCAGAAACAGCGACTATGGCCTTGATGCCGCGGAAACGGTTGGCCGACGTTCGAGCAAGTCCTCTGCTAGCTCGTCTTCAAGCTGCTACTGCGGCCGAGGGATGGTCCGGGCATACGAGAGGTGCAATCACTGCCTTCATGAGGCAGGATACAGAGTTTAAAAGGCGGCAATCTGGTTGACCCATACGCACACACGGCGGCGTCATCGACTACTATACTACCACCTACCACGAAGCGATAATGACGAAGGCGGAAAGACTTGAAGAGCTCAGGCTCAGCGATACCACATTAACGACCCTTACGACATGCATCTTTATGACAGCGACTTTTTACTTCACGACCAAAGCTTTTCCTCCACTACTCTCCTATCATAGGCGTGCAATTCGGGCTGTGTCATGACTATTCTCGCCACTCGTTGGGATTATCGACTTTTCCAAGCGTCTGCATAGCGACGGCATCGGAGCGTTTGAGCGATTTTTTTTTCGTATATTGGGTTGGCTATCTCTTACTCAAATTGCGCTGTTGAGGACTTTCCTACCAAATATGTCACGCGGACGACAAAAGAAGAAAGATTACGACTATTAGCCACACGGCTATATGACTTTGACGACGACATGAATGAAAAGACTTGTTCGTGGCCGAGAAATGCCCGCGCTTTCGAATGCTATACACGTGCTCTTCTCATCTAGCTTACTAACAGTTGTGCCGAATGCATGCGTATAACATAATGTTGGTAAGCTGCGCCTGGATAGGAGATGGCTGTCTGAGGAACTATCGAGTTGTTAGGGACGCACCGCTGAAGAGTGCAACAGAGCCGATGAAAGGAAGCCAGCCATGCGTGTGGTACTAAATCGTTTACATGTGCCTTACAATCTCCGAGAACACCTGGATGTTCTACACTATAAACTCATAGCTCGACATGATGAGGTTCCCAATTTACGCATCTATATTTTCCTGGACTCACGTGTGGCCGCATTGATACGAAATCTCATGGTTCTAGCTCGCTTGCACTGTGGCTCCAAGTACTATCGCTGGATAGTTGCAAATAAGCCCAAACCTTGAGCATATTAGCCGGCTCAGTGTGATCAAAGTTGCACACTGGCTAGCCATTGAACGACGGCAATGGTTCGCAGTCCAACAGAGGCCAACTCTACTCTACTGTCAATTACTCGACTGGCACTTTGGCAAGGCAAAAGGCTGCGTACATCCCTCGACCAAGGGGCGACACAGACGTAAATCAGAATCTGGACGCGAGACGACGCAAACAGCGTTGCACATGATACAAATGGGAAACCGCCGGCGGTAGTTCTCCGAGCCAATGCTTTAGACAGGTTCACTCTGATTGAGCATGTTACAGACCGCCCAGACTTCATGCGCAACTCTTTTGGATTCACTCAGTAGGTTACATATAGTATAGAGTTTCCAGTCTCGCAGTTGACTGATTTGGCTATAAGCTTCGGTCCTTTGGTATGTGCCTTCCTCGCCAAGACCAAGTTCGTTCAGATTCACTGCCCGAAAGTCATAATGTACACCTAGACACGTGCAAGATGACCGTTTCACATGACCCTCTGCCCTGCCTCGACCCAAAGCGGTCAGGCTTGCGCACACAATCAGAGAGAAAGGTGCATCTCCAAGCACGCGGCACCTGCCTGAGCACTTTCTGATATCATGCGAAGTCGCCCGTGAAGAGAGAAAACACCACTCTATGAGGGAGTCTGTGTTCTTGGTGCACCCGTTGAAATGACTAAGAGTCCATGTCAACACCGGTCGAAAGTTGATGGCTGTTGATGAGCGACCATGGGCAGGCAAGGTGGCTCCATTCCAGAAGCTTGCTATGCGAAAGCACAGCAGTGAATGGGTCATTTCAGTCATATCGCGCCATTCATGGTGAGAAAGCGGCCGCTATGATGGCCAAAGACTCCTCAGGCCACGTTGAAAGAATAATCGCTGTACATGACACTGAGCGATATCAGATCGTGTCCTTCCCATCGTGAACCGCGACAAAGCAGCCGCACGATATCCGGCACTACTCATTGACAATAACAGCATCAGCCTACACTACGCTGATAGAGTATCAATCTGTTCCTAGCTGATTGCTTGAGAGCTCAAGGTTAGACACCACGACACGTATTTAGTGACGACGCAACATAACTGGTCGTCTTCGCCCTTACTGCCCAGATCGACGCAGGAATGGCCCAATGGCACGGAGAGTGCTCCCTGCTGGATAACTTGAGAAAATCCTACGAATTAGAGTCCTCGAAAAGGAGACGTAGTTGAGTGGGCTTGCTGTAGTGTTGCATGTTCCTTCGTATTTGTGCACAACCTGGAGGCGGTCAATCACTGCGCCATAATGCCATGGATCAACAGCGAGGGTTGTAGTAGATAACATGGTCTCCTGAACTACGCCTGCCATCTCTTGTGGTGCTTCTTCTCCCGGAAGTGGCTGTGCCATGACTTCTCAATCTGGAGGTTCAACTTACATCTGGGGTCCAGGATATCCAGAATCGGCCTTGACCTGACTGAACGCTTTCTTAGTTAAGGGGCTCCTTCACAGCTACGCGCAGGTGAGCACCTGAATTATGATGTCACCAACTGTTCGAGCAAGTGTGTGGCGATGTCGTGAATGCGGTCGTGTTTTTAAGCGCCGGTTGCGGACCGCGACTACCCTTACAAAGACCCTGACAGCGAACTCTTCCAAAGGCTCTCTAAAGATTTCCCGCACTCCTTGCCACAGCCGCCTTCTGGATCCTTCGCTCCGTTGTGTTCTGCGATGTTCTTGTTTTATGGTATGTCTGGCGACCGTAGGCGTCATGTTGAAAGTACCACATATGAACAAAGGGAAACCATTCTGGCGCACATCTCTTTCTAAGAACCAAGCTGGTATGCGCTCATCGGCATGCCTGGTTTGATCTCTCCGACATTTCAATTATTGCATTTTGCGAGGCACACGATACCCAACAAAACGATACACAATGACGCCGTACCGACGAAGATCTTCGAACAAGCTCACAAGATGGAGCAGCCAATCGCACTTCGCCTGGCAGTCAACGACCAGCGGTGGGAATAGTACTTCAAACTTTACAGCGCGATCGGCGCGAGAATTTGATAAAACTCTTTCATATGGCGTACCTGAGTACACACAGTGCTCGAGCTGTGGACCCCTGACCTGAAGTACGACTAGCAATGCCTGCAGGACATTGACGAAATGTTTGCGGCAAGGGCGAGCGCTTGGGTACCGTTGAACAAGACGACGGATATCCGCAGTCACGAGGGTTGGTTGGACGGAAAACCTCAGCATGTTCCCTGGGTCGCACCGAGAACTTACGATGACAGAAAGCTGGTGCTGTCAAGCTCGAAACTTGACCAACTGAGCGAGAGGCCAAGACCTGCCAGATTAGACCCGCCCATAAACGGACAGCTAGTGCTCCACCAGGCGATGCCTTGCATGGGGATTCTCGTTGGTGCGGGAGTGTTACGCAGAAGGCGCGCAGGATGACATGCACCTCGACCCCCGAAACGGCCGCTGAGGAACGTTGACGGCGACGCAATCGTGTGTAGAAGGCGATGAAGCACGAGACGCGCCCCGAAGACAGATTCAAGAACGTGGAAGCAGGCGAAGCAAAAGCAAGGTATGCTCATGCTCATGCTTTGGAGAGCCCGGAGCATGTGTGATGACGATGATGAAACTGGTCGAACATGCTCCAAGATGTCGGTGAGACTGGCAAATGGGCGGGAGCATTTTGCGCAGTCCTGCTGTTGAGTTGCACGCCAGGTCATGCCAGTGAGGCGAATCTACGCAGCACCCCCGGTCTATCGTAGCATCCGCTATTGCTCTGGTGGAGGTTATCGATCCGTCATGGCTGGAATTCCTAGACTTGCTGATGGTGTGAGGCGCACGCCGTCTCTCACCACGGCGCGCTGCCGAGGGTCTGCTTGCTCAGCCAGTCTGGCCGGAGAGAGTGTGAGGGAAGCGCATGCACAAACAGCAGCCTCGAGACTCGAAGCGAACGGTATATTGCTTCTTCATTCCCTTGCGAGTGCCGTCTCTCTCCGCACGCTGCCCAGGACCCCCAAGTCTAACGCTTATCGGGTGTTATCGAAGGAGGGGTTGTGGGCTCGATAGGCGACGCGAGTGCTGGGCAGAGATGCTACTGCGACACTCCTGTCTGCAGCGCCCCCGCTGAGTGGCCCAGCTCGCGAGGCGTCAGCTGGCGTGCGTGGGACAGCACATCCCAAAGCAGTCGCAGGTCGCCTCGAGGGTCACGACGGGCAAACTCGCGCCCGGCGGTCATGCCATGGTGAACCACTCTAGCTTCTGGAATTGCAGCATCTCAAGGTGTGCTCGACCGCCCGACTCCAGCACATCTCCCGCCCGCTGCGAGCGCCTGCGCCTGGCCACCCTCGCCGCCGCACCAGGCCGTCGCATCAGGGCTGTTGCGCTCTCGATTGCGAATCGCGCGGTCCGCTGCAGCGCGTGAGGCGCTACTGGCCGCCAGCAGCTGGTGCACACGGCGATTGGGCGTGTGGGGCTGGGAGTTGCATCTGCTTCACCGACTTTTGCTGCGCGCTTTTGGTGTAGCGCTCTTGGCGGCCGCTGCGACACTTGACTGCCCTCGCCCGCTTACTGCCTCACACCGCTTACTATCTCAGCTCAGAGAGGCTGAGCACACTCACCTCGCCCACAAACGACCTCCGTGACAACATGGAGAACCAGAACCTCGACTTTGACGGCGCCCTATACGCCGGCGAGGGCGTCTTCAACCCTAACTACGACCCCAACCGCCAGTCGTTCAACTTCTCCCACCAGACCTGGCCGATTCCCATCTCACCCGAGACCATGTCGCAGCACCAGCACCAGCAGCACCACGATGGCACGCAGAATCAGCAGCGGCGGGTCAACACCGTCGCTGCCTCGACTGCCCACAACAACATGCCGTCGACAACGGGCACCATTGCTCCTCTCCAGACCATGAGCCTCGGCTTCCCCGCGGCAATGCAGGCCATGAATCCCATGCTGGCTAACTGGATGAACTTCAACACGGACGGCTTCACCCAAGACACTTTCACGCAGAACATGGGCATGAGCACCGACTTCAGTGCGACATATGGCGCGCCGCTGCAGTCGTCACCCGTTGAATTCCCCATCAACACCTCGCAGGCCGCCCTCTTGACCTCGATGAGCATGGCACCCTTCGCAATGATGCCCACCACCATGGACATGTCGCACATGGGCACCGCACCTCTCCAGATGGCAGACTTCCAGCAGGACTTCACCAACATCTCGAGCGCGCCCGACTTCACCGCCTCAAACGCGGCCACCGCCAGTGTGTCCACGGGATCGCCCAGTGAGCAGTGGATGGAAATCCGTTCACTCTCCAGCAGCGACAACGGCTGGGTCGACATCGGTCACCGCAACTCGTACGACTTGTCCGACAACTCTGCCATCATCTTCAACCCGGCCCAATCGCTCTCCCTGCACGTCCGCACCAATTCAGACTCGACCAATTCAAACCAGTCTGACGCACCGAGGTCAGCGCACTCGATGAGCAGCTTCGAGGAAATCCACTTCCCGATGAACTCGCCGCAGTCTGAGACGGACAACACGCTTGAGTTGGTGCACTCGCAGCACTCGCACGCCCACTCTGACAACTGCAATCATGGCCACACCCATGGCCTGCCAATCGAGCACGATTTTGCCAACTACATCTCGCCTCACCAGTCTGTCAGCCCTCCCATGGGCCGTGTCGAGCCAATCGTCATCAAGCAGTCTGACTCCAGCACAACGTCTCCCACCTCATCGGCCGTCAGCTCACCGCCTGCCGCGGCCCGTCGGAAGAAGTCACCTACTGGAGTCGGAGCGAAGCCAGCCAAGACAATCGTGAAGAAGACACCCGCCCACACTACGAAGAAAGACACCACTGGCGAGAAGCGTGTAGGCCGGAGAAAGGGCCCGTTGAGGCCAGATCAGCGCCTGCAGGCTCACGAAATCCGCAAACTTCGTGCATGCTTGAGGTGCAAGTTCCTGAAAAAGACCTGTGACAAGGGCGATCCGTGCGCTGGCTGCCAGCCATCCCACGCGCGTCTGTGGCAGGTTCCCTGCACGCGCATTGACATCAAGGATATCGCCTATTTCATGAAGGACTGGAAGGCCGACTATGAGCGCCACGTCAGCCTCGGATTCTCCATTGGCAACATCAAGGGTTTCTCGCCGCAGGAACGGCCCATCTATGTCACTCACGGCTACGGACACTACCTTCCCATCATGGCACGTGAAGTCTATGTCCGTGATGAGAAGTGCTTTGGCGTTGACTGGTTCGAGACCCTCAATGGTCTTCACTTCGAGATCAACACTGCGAAGCTCTCCGCCGGCATGGAAGGAATCTCGCGCGCACATCTTTCCGATTACCTTGATCGTCACATCGATGGCGGCTTCGAGAACTTCGTTGATGAATACTTCGAGGGCACTTATTTTGTTACCGAGCTGTTGAAGACAGCCTACCGCTTCTACTGCCGGGAGAAGGTACCCGTCATCCGCAAGGCGTTGAAGCTCGTCCTTGCCTATAACCTGACGCTCCACGTCACCATGGTTGAAGGCCTCGGTGGCGAGGAGGAGGTCAATCTTGGCAAGGTCGAAGACCAGCAGTCCAAGTTCTGCGGCAAGACTGTTGCTCCTGTCATGATCAACTTCCAGGTCAAGTGCGCGCTCGCTGACATGTGGCGGGAGCTGCAAAAGGATGTCCTAGAGGAGCTTTCATCCTTGTACCAGTCCGTGTACAGCGGAGACAAGCTGAAGAACTGGCCCACCATCTTCATGCTCGCCGCCATCCTCCTTGCGGTCTGGGAGTTGATCCAGTTCGACTGCAATTACCGTGTTCCAGATATTGGCGCCGTCAACACATTCTGTTCCGAGATGGAAGGAACTCCCGTTGGTGTCATCGTCGGTCTCTTCTCAGCCATCTCCCAGAAGCTACCCGCCTTCACAGAGTGGGATTCGCGCAAGCATCACCACCTATTGAACTCCAACCCGGCGGTGTGCGACGCCATGACTGAGGTCCGGGCGCACGTCACCAAATATGGTAAGTTTGAAGCGCCACCCGTTTGACCCTTGCTCTAGCTGATCGCATGAACAGAGAGCTACCTGCGCTCAAGAAGTGACTGCAAGTTCGACCGCCAGGACTTTGACTCGCTGTCAAACAAGTTCCTCTCCAAGCTTGTCATCCGTGCCAACTAAAACCTTCCTGCACGACCACCTCCACCTCGCCATCTTACCTAATCTTCTGGCTGCACCTTAATCTTCTGTCCGCATATTCCTACCCTTCATCAACTCGACATCCTGCAGCTCACTCTCACGGCACCATAGCACGATCGCTCCATGAATTTATGTGTCCGATGTTTGCTATATAACGGCTGACGAACGCCCCAAAAACGATGAACGACCTGTCTTTGCATGTTATTTGCGATTCCCCGGCGTCTTCTGGATGCCAAGTTAGCGATCACTCGTCCGAATCCCCACTACCAACTACTGCACACTCTTTTTTGGGTGATACTGGACGTTTTCCTTCTTGAGCTCTATTTTGTTATGATTCTCCACGGCTCACGACGGTCCTATGACTGATGGCCATGACCTTACTCGACCTGTTTCTTGTTGCGGAGCAGAACGGCAGTTCTGTACATCTGTCATTCCATTTCATTTCACGAGTCGGAGGCTTGTCATGAGTGTTACATCTGCCATGTTGGATGTAGCTTTTCACCATGCCTCACAAAATGTCTTTTTTCTCTTTTCTCTTACGATTGTGTTACTGGCATAGCGAGCAAGCTGCATATTTTACGACAGCAATATCCCGAATATGGGATCTGTCTCACCTTTTCAAACTTTCCACGAGGAAGATGTGTATCTATTGAGTTTTGGATGAAGAGAAATGGGAAACTATCATTATTACAGTACATCTGCATCGGCTTTGGCATCTTGACTGGTGTTGAGAGGCCGTACGTAGTACACCGAAAGTAGATATTGTTTAGAACCGCACATCTTGAATTGCAAACACACCGAATCTTTCAGGTCATGTCATGCGGTCATCCTTTCCCATGTTGACTGGACGTTTCATCTGCAATAGACACGTGAGCTCAACCGGAAAAATTCATCCCACGACACACCGCCCATTTCCCCAACCCGATGCGTCCCGCACCAGCACGCCGATCAACCGCTCTGGCCCGCCGTCTAGCCGCCCGTTGGGAAGTTGGACTGTGTGGGAGGTGTGTGTCATGCTATTTGTGGTAAACAGCGTGGGTGCGTCTTTCTGGTGCCTGGCTATATCATGTTGATATAGTGCGGGGCGTCGAGGGGCGGCAGCTGTGATGGAAACATGTAAGAAAAGTGGTTATAGTGTACATGGACCAAGTAGAGACAATGGTGTGACATGTGCTTTATCTATGGAGAAATAATTTTGCGATCGCCAAGGTAGTGACATGAATCTCGGAATAGCTCATAGACTGTGTATAGAAGGACGAGGCTCTGTCACACCATGCGAGTATGCTTTGACTGAGCAATCGAGAGGAAGTGACAACATTTTATGCATGTCTTGTGTAGCAATTCTTCTTTCCTACAAAATACATTGCCCATACTCGATACTGGTGTGTGCTACCAGTATGTTCTTCTTACCCGTACAGAGTACTCATTCATTCTGCACTACATGGCATACCGCTCTAGAAGCCCTGCCTCTCTTTTGGCGCATATGCCTCCTCAAGATACTTTGCGTCCTCGTCGCTGAGCTTGAAATGAATATTCCGCACAGCCTCTTCAATACGCTCTTTGCTACTGATGCCAATGATCGGGCATACACCCTTCTTGATGCACCAAGATGTGGCGATACAAGCCATGCTGACGTTGTGCTTCTTTGCGACTTCCTCGACTCGCCCAATGATCTTCTTGTCCGTGGCAAACTCGCGCTCGTAGACAAGCATGTTTACAAACTTGTCCGTCTCGGCACGCTTGGAGGAGCGATCGGCCCATGGACGGGTGAGGGCTCCACGGGCAATGGGTGACCATGGGATAAGGCCGACGCCGGTGTCTTGACAGTATGGAATCTATGCCACTGTCAGCGAGCTCCAAGGGCATGATCGATAGGGAATCTCACCATCTCGCGTTCCTCCTCGCGGTAGATGAGGTTGTAGTAGTTCTGCATTGAGACAAACTTGTGCCAGCCATGTTTCTCCGCGATATTCTGCAGTGTCTGGAACTCCCATGCAGCCATTGAGCTGGCGCCAATGTACCTGACCCAGCCCTTCTCGATCACATCGTTGAGAGCCTTCATGATCTCCTCTCTCGGTGTGCTTCGGTCCAGACGGTGAATCTGCAGAACGTCGATGTATGTACCCAGCCTCTCGACGCTCTTCTCCACTGCATCAAAGATATGCTTTCTACTCAGGCCAACCTCGTTTACCGTCTCACCGTCGTTGGTGCTCGAGAGTGCGATGGGACGGCCGAGGTTCGATTCGTCAACGCCGAAGTAGCATTTTGACAGAATCACCACCTTGCTTCGCGGAATGTTGTACTGCTTGAGGGCTTTGCCCACGATCCGTTCGGATTGACCGTGGGAGTAGATGTCGGCCTGTAAGAGACATGGTTAGTAGGATCTTTGTTACGCATGGTCTTGGCACGATCCATTACGTACAGTGTCCCAAGTGTTGATGCCGTTTTTGAAAGCGTGCTCCAGCAATGGCAAGCTCTCAGCCTCGTTCAGCACCCACGGTTGCCACTGATCAGAGCCATAGCTCATGGCGCCCAAGATGATCTTGGAGACCTTCAGGCCGGACTTGCCCAGGCTGTAGGCTTGTCAGCTACACCTTGGTCTGCCAATGTGCTGTGCCATTGTACTCGTTGCTGTGAACCTACTTGACGTATTCCATCTTCTTCTCCGCCATTGTGTGAATCAACTTGTACCTTGCTGAGGTAATTCGGTGTGCTACGGGTCTTGTTCGAGCAGCATATGCTTGGAGGACGCGTTTGAAAGAGTGCGGGCGGGTTGGTCCTTTATACTTCAGTATGAAGCTCGCCCTTTGCCCTTTGCCCTAAGTTCATCTGTTTTCACCGGTGTGTACCGATCAGGAAGTGGAGGACTTGCTGTGATACGAGTCAATGGATGCCAAAAAACTTCGGCAAACTCGTTGAAGGAGGCATGTATCTTGCTATTTCACGTCGCGTTGCTGGAGCTAGTCGGAAATACCACTTAATCCCGAGCGGTTGCGTCAATTGGGAGCGGGGTGCGGTGGAGCTCATCGGCAAAGAGGCACCAAGCAGCGCCGGAGCTGGAGGACATGGCACATCCTGATAGCCTGACGTCGGACATATTGTGCTTGAGTGAGAACTGTGAGGATTGGGGGCGATGATGTTGACGCAGCCCATGCTGACAGTTGGTCTTTCGATGTTGATTGCCGTCGTCAGCGTAACCTCAGGGCACTTGGGGCTGCGCGTGGCAGAATGAGGCACAACATCACGAGACACATAGAGCCAGATTTGTTGTTTGAGAGAAGACTCTCCGCCCGTAGGCATGCTTGTTGCATTGATGATGACCTTAGCGGCCGTGTGAACTATGAATGAACCCTTCGTGATCCAGCCCGTAGGCCGCGATCATACCATGAACGCCTTGCGCAAAGCCTGTCAACCACACCTATTGTCCGCCACGGAGACGGAGCACCAAGTGCAGCGTAGACTCCTTCTGGATATTATAATCCGAGAGCGTCCGGCCGTCTTCCAGCTGCTTACCAGCAAAGATGAGACGCTGCTGGTCAGGTGGGATACCCTCCTTATCCTGAATCTTCGACTTCACGTTGTCGATAGTGTCGCTTGATTCGACCTCCAACGTGATGGTCTTGCCAGTGAGGGTCTTGACGAAGATCTGCATACCACCGCGGAGACGAAGCACCAAGTGGAGTGTCGATTCCTTCTGAATGTTGTAGTCTGAGAGAGTACGGCCGTCTTCAAGCTGCTTTCCGGCGAAGATGAGACGCTGCTGATCCGGAGGAATGCCCTCCTTGTCCTGGATCTTAGACTTCACGTTGTCGATCGTGTCCGAAGACTCGACCTCCAATGTGATGGTCTTTCCGGTGAGGGTCTTGACAAAGATTTGCATACCACCGCGCAGGCGCAGGACGAGATGCAGAGTAGACTCCTTCTGAATGTTGTAGTCGGACAGGGTGCGGCCATCCTCGAGCTGCTTGCCTGCGAAGATCAAGCGCTGCTGGTCTGGAGGAATGCCCTCCTTGTCTTGGATCTTCGACTTGACGTTGTCGATCGTATCGGAGGACTCAACTTCGAGCGTGATGGTCTTGCCGGTGACTGTGCATGCTGTCAGCAGATGCGCCACGCGCGAGCAGGCAAGGTAGCAACTTACGAGTCTTGACGAAGATTTGCATACCACCACGGAGGCGGAGCACGAGATGGAGGGTCGACTCCTTCTGGATGTTGTAGTCGGACAGGGTGCGACCATCCTCAAGCTGCTTGCCTGCGAAGATCAAGCGCTGCTGGTCTGGAGGAATGCCCTCCTTGTCCTGGATCTTGCTCTTGACATTGTCGATGGTATCAGAGCTCTCCACCTCAAGGGTGATCGTCTTGCCGGTGAGGGTCTTGACGAAGATCTGCATGATGGCGGTTATTTGAAGTGTCTGTGGTGTATGTGTTGTGGTTGAGCAGAGCGTGCGTGTTGCAGGTTGAGCGTGTGGGAGTGAGATGTAAGAGCGATCGAGAGCGGCGGGCGGCGAGGTCTTATATGTGAGAGGCGAGAGGAGGTAGGCGGCAGGCGGCAAGCGTGAGGCTGTGACGCTTCCAAACGGCCCGTGCGAATCAGCGAACAAGGCAGGAACCTTCCGCGACCTTCCAGCACCTGCCCGCCACTCACGTTTGTTTGCTTCCATTAATCATCTGCGCTTTCACTGTCGCCATTCGAATGCGCCTTTACTCGCCGCAAACACCCACGGCAGTGCTGTGCGACCTTCTCCCTTCACTCAGTTCACTATCAGTCCAGATCGCGACGCTCGCAGCATCCCCGCTTCCGTTATCGCGCGCTAGGGCCATGTGACGTATCGTATCGGACAGGCAACCGCACCGCCAGGACGTGCAGTACTCACATTTCCGCCCTTCATCGTCGACTCATTCGCGATACCGGTGATCAATGTGTAATTCAATCACCCCGCAGCTGCGAGCGTCAGTACGTTTCGCGTCCCCAATTGTAACATTAAGTGAATGGCGCGATCAGGCGTGATCAAGCATCTTGATTACGGAAGACTGCTGACATGCAGTACGTTCTATGCATTGAACCGATCTGCACCGAGATGGCCAGCAATCTCTTTCACGGCAGTGGCGAGCATCACCGTCCTGGCGCAAAGTTTCCTTTTCAGCGTGGCAATGGGTGAAGGACTTGCGCGTCAACGCCACTGCAGACACGGACGCTGACTGCTCCGCCGCATTCGTGCGGCAATATCTCGGCAGCCGGCTGTGCTTAGGAATTTACCGTTCGATGGAGACACATTCATTCGCCAAGAATCCGAGGCAAATGGTAAGTCTGCACAATTGCACGGGTTGTCTGCCTTGTACAAACCGCAGGTAACGACACGACGCGTTGACGTCACTAAAGGCGTCGCTTTGTGCGCCTCTTCGGGAACTTGAATTCCATGATGCTCTTCTTCTTACAAATCTCATACTCGCGCAATTTAGCGTTTTTAAAAGAACAAACACCCATACGTCTAAGCTTCCTCCTATATGCGCTTTGCCCAGGCGCACAATGACGACTCCAACTCTGACGAACCCCGCCATCACAGCAGCCATCTGCGCCTTGGAGCACCGCGCTTGGGCTGCTCTGTGCAAATCAGGCGAAGACCTTTTGCCTATGCTCTCCACCAACCCTGTCATGATCTTTCCGGGAGACTTCCTACTCACCAGTACATCATCGCCCTCTGTCCACGAGATGCTGCAAGGACCCAACTTCAAACCCTGGAAGTCGTACACTCTCAGTCATGACGAAGTACTGCCGCTCAGCAAAGACAGCGCCATCATTTACTACCGCATAGAAGCGACGAGAGACGAGGAGACTTTCCGCGCCATTTGCTCGAGCGTATGGATCTTGGAGGGCTCAGGTGGTTGGAAGATGACGAGCCATCAGCAGACATTGATCTGAGAGAGTCTATACGTATCCAGGACGATTGGACTGATGTGTTCGGGTTAGTATCAGTGGCTGGTGTCTAGCGAAATTCCAGGTTTCTGAATTGGGAGACTTTGAAAGAGAATACAAATACTGAGTGTTTGAACCTCACCAGTCAGCTCGTAGGTGACTTGCAAGCCCAAGAATGCGCTGATTACGAGACGCTGCACTGCAGCTTGCGGTCTACCTCTGGAATGTGATTTCAAAGATGCTAGGCAGTAAATACCAAAACCACTTCACTTGGCTTCGGCTTCGGACTCGCATGCCATGAGAGCTTAGCATATCTATCGTTGCGATCTCGATCTTCGTCCGTCGCGTGGGAACGCGCACTAAATTAGTGGCCGTTGAGTGACGTATGGACCCTTCCCATTTCCGCATGTATCCTTCTGCCCCCAGGATGGGGAAATCCTTGAACCGCAATTGCCATTTTTTTCAATTTCCATGCTGACCTTTGGCCTAAGGCAGCATCCTAGAGTTCTTCTAGTTCGACGTCAATATCTCGCTCATCGCACCATGTCTGGTGGGCTCAGTTACGCTGCAGCTGTCAGCACACCCAATGGAACGCTCCGGCAGCCGCAAATCGAGGCGAGAGCGTGCTCGGATCCAGATCTCAGGTCATCATTCGAGTCGCAGGCGTCCAATAAGGTGCAATCAAAGCCCCAGCGTCCCGGTGCTGGGATAAGATCAAAGACAAGTTTCCGAGGCTGGGCGTCGAAGAAGGGCCAGGAGTCTTCAGACAAAGAAAGAGGAGCTGTCCGGGAAGTGCAGCATGGGCATGAGACAAGATCAGAGCACAGGCCCAATACTGGAGAGACAGGGGAGCACGTGTATGTCCTTACCATGAAGCTGGAGGACAGTCTAGCGCGGCCAATGAATGAGATGCGGGAAGAGCACTTCCCGAAGAGGCTGAACAGGACACCAGCCCATCTGACACTCTTCCATGCTCTACCGCATTCGCAGATAGAGGCTCTCGAGCAGGGTCTCGCACAGCTTGCCTCGGATACACAACCCTTTCATGTGTCAACGGGAGGACCTTTCCGGATGCGTAAGGGGGTTGGAGTGAATGTTGACGCCGGGTATCAGAAGATGAAAGACGTGCATGGCCAGCTCAGATCACTGTGGATGCCGTTCCTAAGTGAGCAAGATCAGGGAGGATTCCGGCCACATTGGACCGTCATGAACAAAGTCGATGAAGAGGAGGGGGTAGAAGATGCTCTACACGCGGTTCGCAAGGAGCTGTCTCAGAGGACCAAGGAAGGCCAGGCAGTGGGACTGGAGCTGTGGAAGTACGACAGAGGCAATTGGATATGGGCCAATGAGTATCCCTTCAGTGACCGCGGCAAGCTCTCGCGGACACATACAGCGGAGTCCTCAAGCAACGGGAAAGCCTCGTCTTCGCCTAAGATCGGTAGTAATGGCGAGCAGGCGCTGGGAAGTGGGCCTGGGATGAGACCGGCTATGATGAAGCGGGGGAGCAGCGTAGCCGATGCGTGGAGGTCTATGAGCTTTCGACGCAAGAGCTAAAATTTTGATAAAGTGCCGCTTTGCCGCTCTTATTAACGTAAATCGGTGCTTCTACGGTCTGTCTTTGATGGATGTGTCAAACCTTCCAGGAGCGGTAGTGTGGCGATAATATTGGCACGGTGAGCATACCAAATGACGAACCCATGGCATTTCATCGCAGAAGTGTCTAGGCCAAACCGATGTAAGGCTTGGCATTTATCAACCTGTCTTGATGTCAACCTCATACTTGATATCGTGAGAAGTCACTGTCGGCCACCGTAATAAATGTAAGTCCGAATTGTCAACTGCTTCGCAGCCGAGCAGTGAGCTTGCCGTAGTCACATACTCGTCCAGGCCTGAGAAGTATTGCTGCGCTTATACGGAATGAGAATGTGAGTAGCTGCGTGCTGAAGAATATGATGACCGCAGCTCAAAAGTCAGAAAGCAATCATCGAAATCTCGAAGATTGTGTTGGCCGTTTTGAACAAGGTAACATGAACATGTGTCGTGCTCCAAATACCTCATCTTGCCCCGTATGAAGGTAGTCAGCGGCGCGGTGGGGACAGATCTCGCCACGTAAAGCGCTACGCGTCGTACTCAATATGGCACGTTACCGAACATCGAGAGGACGAAGTGAGGGAGCGGAGGAGACAAGTGCTCCCTTCTCAGGATGCGCATACCTAATGTCAACGTCTTGATTTTCGCCGAGGTCATGCGTACTACAACGCCTAGAAGCAGCAAATGAGATGTGGCGTTCGATGGTCTCATTTGCGGTTTCCCCGAACGAGGTATAAAAGCCACAACCAGCCACAGACCATGTCCGCTAGGGCGGGAGCTCTCCGCGCGGACGACCCAGGCGTGACCAAAAGATTCTGATCTCGAACGCCGCCAATTTCGCATATAGCTGCACGTGGGCTCATCTTCAGGAGATCTGGCGCAAGGCGGTCACTCGAGCTGCGGATGGATTGACCCGAACTAATCGCTTGTACCATGCACAATGGTGGCATCGTGCCTCGTGATGGTGTTACAGCCAGTGGGTGTACGTATACGATGTCACCCCCAGGACATGGCAAAGACGACCAAATTAGCAGCGGATGCGCTGAGCGATCAGGGTCTGGGAACTTAGGTTTGACTCGGGTGCAAGGGGCTGGACCAGTTGGAGGCAATTGACAAGCCAGCGAGCGTAGCGGCTGGTGGGGGTGCTGGCGGTGCTGGCGGTGCGCAAAGAAAGGGGAATGGACCCTGCTTGGCGGTGCCATTTTGAAGCTAGGGAGGAGTGGTCCACTAATGCTCGCGACATCGTTTAAGAACCAGCTGGCCTCACCACAAGAGCTCCTTGACTTCGACTGCCTATACCAACTGTTACATACGTGTGTTCTGCATTACGGTCCACATCGAACATCTACCGCTCGTTAATTTGGTTGAAAACCCATTCGCTGTCTTTGACCCCTCAATCACAATTTCTCGAGCTTCACACTGCACGCCGCAACGCCGCCAACATGAAAGGTTCACGCACCCAATTGCCATGCATTGCTTTTAGCTAAGACGACATGCAGCCATCATTCTCGTCGGAGGGTTTGGAACCCGCCTGCGCCCTCTCGTATGCCTCCCCATCTCGCACACCGCTCCCTCGAGAGCCCCGCGATGTCCATACATTGGGCAGAGCTAACATGCGCAGACCCTCACATACCCTAAGCCGCTCGTTGAGTTCGCGAACAAGCCTATGATCCAGCATCAGATCGAGGCCCTTGCTGCTGCTGGTGTCACAGATGTTGTCCTCGCAGTCAACTACCGCCCGGAGATCATGGCAGAGGCTCTGAAGACCGTTAGTAGGACGCTACCATTGCATTGCAGAGCACACGAATAACAGGCTTGCAGTATGAGAAGCAGTACAACGTTAAGATTGAGTTCTCTGTTGAGACCGAGCCCCTCGGCACCGCCGGTCCCCTCAAGCTCGCCGAACGCATCCTGGGCAAGGACGACTCACCCTTCTTCGTCCTCAACGCCGACGTCACTTGCGACTACCCCTTCGCCCAGCTCGCCGAGTTCCACAAGCAGCACGGCGGCGAGGGCACCATTGTCGTGACCAAGGTCGAGGAGCCGTCCAAGTACGGTGTGGTTGTGCACAAGCCTGGCTCCTCGTCGCTGATCGACCGCTTCGTCGAGAAGCCCGTCGAGTTCGTCGGCAACCGTATCAACGCCGGTATCTACATCTTGAACCCCTCCGTACTCAACCGCATCGAGCTCCGACCCACCTCAATCGAGCAGGAGACATTCCCCGCCATTGTCAAGGACGGTCTGCTACATTCGTTCGATCTCGAGGGCTTCTGGATGGACGTGGGGCAGCCCAAGGACTTCTTGTCTGGCACCTGCCTCTACCTCTCATCTTTGGCCCGCAAGAACTCGAAGTTGCTCACCCCACCATCAGAGCCCTACGTCTATGGCGGCAACGTTCTCATCGATTCGTCAGCCAAGATTGGCAAGAACTGCCGGATCGGCCCCAACGTCACCATTGGTCCCAACGTCATCATTGGCGATGGTGTCCGTCTGCAGCGATGCGTTATCCTCAAGAACAGCCGCGTCAAGGATCACGCTTGGGTCAAGTCGACTATTGTCGGCTGGAACAGCACTGTCGGCAAATGGGCGCGTCTCGAGAACGTCACCGTGCTCGGCGACGACGTGTCCATTGGCGACGAGGTCTACGTCAACGGTGGCTCTGTATTGCCGCACAAGTCCATCAAGCAAAACGTGGACACCCCCTCGATCATCATGTAAAGTCGTTCGAAATGCTGCATGCGCCATCTACACTTTTTTTTAATTGTTATGTCACTTCTTGTACATTCTGGTCACACGGTTTGGTAACACTGCATAGAGCTTGCAGGTGTTCTATGGCGTTTTTCCTTCTCTCAGATTTCAGAATGGGTCACAAAAGCGAAAGAATGGTCAGGGAGACATAGAGCTTTTGATGATAAATCATGTGGCCACGAAGGCTGCTTTGTTACTCATTTGTCTGGAAATGTATTCCAGACCTACGCGAACGATATCGAATGAAAGATGTAAATTCTAAGCCACGTATCGAGACATCTGAAGGCAATGGTGATCATTCTGCCACGTCTGCCCCAACAAAGCTACAACGCAACGCTTTACGGAGACCCTGCCGACCACCAAAACTCCTACTCCTACTCCCAAGAACGTCACGCTATCCGGAAGCGCCGAATTGTGTTTCAATGAGCTACTGTAGCATTACTTTGCGGTCGAGGTGCAGTCGCAAGCTGGAGCGGCACGAGTAGTGGTGTTCGAAGCACTTCATGGTGCTCAACTTCCGGCGAGCCTAGGAAGAACTTCCGTGGTGCATTGGACGATTCGGGAGAAGCATGTCCTTCCTCCTGTCGTAGCCATTGGAGTGGGGACGGCATGGCAGCGTCTGATTATGAAGAACTATGGGTATAGTCTTGCAAGGCTTAGAGTGTAGTTGATCTGCGGAGAATCGAGTTGTTGTCTGAGCTTTTGGATTGTGCGGCTCTGTTGGTAAAATAGAATAGGTATGTTGGCTGGTCGAGCAGTTCGCAGTTGTACAATCTCGGGAACAGGATACTGTGAATCGTAGGAAGATATTTCTGCTCTTTTGTCCTGCTCGAGACCATATATACGTCTCGCTATCTCGATATCCGAGCCATGCCGAGTAAGCGCTGCGTCACGTTCCTGCTACAATAAGCAATTGAGTCATTGTGCGGAAATTTACAGATGTCGTGAGAGCGTACTTTCAACTGTTATACGTCATTGTAAAAGAAAATAGTGGGTCGAGAATTGAAGACTGTAATCCATACTCGTCCGTAATCCTAAGCTACCAATACGCTGATAAGGTGCGGCGCAAGAACCCTCCGATCAGCACCATTGCCAAACAGTCCAGAAAATGGCATCAAGCAAGAGCATAAATATCAAAAGACCTATAGCCTCGCTGCATAAGCAGTCCTCCGTCTCGCCTTTCATGTCGGGCTCTTGCAGAAGTTTCAGGCGACTCATCCCTTTGGTCAACATGGCCTGATCTTGCTTCCATTGAAGCATCTGAACATCGAGATTCCCAAGCTCCTAATTTGGACTCCAGAGACCATTGGCCTTCTTACTAGCCAGATCATCCAAGATCTTGAGCTGGCCTGCACCGATATCGTAGATGAGTCCATGTAGAGTGAGACCTCGCTCGCTCGTTGCCCGTCTAACAGCAGGATGCTGCTTCAGAACCTCGATGGACTGCTGGACATTGAGTTCTGCGACTAGAGCAGCGCGGGCGTCATCGTCAGCCAGTCTTGCCAGCTCCGTCTTATGCTTTCGTCGCAACCTGTGACATGCTTAGCGTCGCTGCATTGCGCGAACATGTGTTCGGCCGAACTATCGCCAGATGCAACTTACTCTCGCACAGGATGCAGCCATGTGTTGAGCGTCTCTCCCAAGTCTGTATCCACGAGCGACGCCGCAGCTCCTCCGCACTTAGTATGCCCGCAAACGACCACCTTTCTCACCTTGAGATGCGTGACTGCATACTCGACGACGCTGGCCGAGTTGATATCGTTCGCGTGCACCGTGTTTGCAATGTTCCTATGCACGAAGATTTCGCCTGGTCTGCAGTTGCAGACAGTTGTCTCAGGCACTCGACTGTCGGCGCATCCTATCCAAAGAATCTCAGGCGCTTGACCCTTGGCGAGCTCTGCGAAGGCATTCGGATCTTTCTCGGTGGTGCGTTGGACGTAACGGCGATTTCCCGTAATGAGGTGGTCAAGGGGATCTGGAATCAGGTGAGTTGTGCATGTTCTGAAGGGCGCATCCTTGATCGCGCCTTGGCTGGGGTCAATGTGGGCAGATCGCGATGGGTGGTGGGCCGATCAACGACATAAAGCGCAAGGCTGCCCCAGGATTTCGCGACTCTCGTGCTTTGCGCTGCACTTCCGTTCCCGGCTGCGTGATGATTCTCCACTACTTTGACATGTGCGAGGAGGTTCAGACTTACCTATGTATGTCGCCATGCTATGAATGAGGTACGACTATGTGCTGCTTTTGGCGGCGATGAGGGTGTATCGTCCTTATAACGAGAACGCAACAAGAAGAGCAGGAGACACTGAGATAGCAAAGATGGCAGCTGCGACGCCCATGGTACTTACAGCAGCTGCCTCTTATCTAGCTGACGAGTTGCACTTGGGCGGCCACGGCATTCTGATGACAGGGTACGCAGAGCCCTGGAGGCTCACAATATGCGACACACTCCCGTTGCAGCACCAAGACCAACCTGACGAAGCACCAATCGCTGACGCACTGCCGGACCCGAACTTTTGTCGAAGTGTTGAGTACCGAGACGCGTGGGAGCACGTACGAGCACGTTACCATGGCGAGAGCCTTCTTCCCACCCAGCATACCAGCAACACCTCCATCGAATGATCAACTCCACGGACAACGGTGGGCGCCGCACCACAGCCGAGGCGTACAGCTTATGTGACTTGCATATACGCTGTAGACGCGGCGTTCGCGGCGCTGCCGAGAATCTTGTCATGCGGTGAAGCACTTTGAAGCACTTAACAGGCTTGGTCATTCACTCTCTTCTTCCAGCGACCTCAGATCTCCTTCATGTCAATTCTTATCACTCTCGGCAGCCTGCTTCCACCCTTGGAAATATCAGTGCCCAGCATCTTAGAGCAGAATTTGCCGTCTTTCGTGTCTCGAGTGGCGTTCCATTCCACCAGCCCCCGATGCATGAAGCCAGGGGTCACAAGCGAGCCGCGGTGTCAGCGTCCCACGAGAAGCATCAAACGCCGAGATGGATAAGCTACGTGCCCCAGTGTTCTTTCGCGGGCCTCTCCGATGGCTATATATGCTTTTTCTCTCGGTAGGCGAACGGTGCCATCAGTCCACTCATGTATACATCTGTCTATTGGTCAGACTTGAGCGCACGTGTGGTGGTACTCGAACGAGGACAAGTTGAGCTTTTGAGAAAGTACATGGCTCGAGACGAGACACTCAATCAGTACGGAGCTTCTGCAGTTGAAGGACTACGTGCACCAGCTTTCAGTAATTCGTCCTCGCTCTCCTCTACACTTTCACGGAAGACGTGCGGTGTAAGCGCAAAACCTCCCGCTGCGGCTTTTGGCTGATGAGAATGTGGTTGGTCCACCGTTTCTCACAATCCAAGTGTCATTTCTCGTCACCCCAAGCAATCCTTTCCGCGAGCACGTCTATCTCGATCTGGACCGAGTCGATGTGACAGTCAATTACAAGACCGTTGGTTAACGAGTGGGTGATAAGCGCGAACTTCTACAACAGAGTCTAGCAATCTTTACATAATCCGACCAAGTTCAGTACCTGTAGCAATGGACTCAGATGATAGCCGAAAGCCGAGTCTTCGCTGAGGCAGGTATGTCATGCGACAGCTTGATGAGCTACAAGACTTCATTCGGTATGCCTTCAGCAGCAAGTCGGCTGAATGTTTTAGAGGCATGCGAGCTTTCCAGTGCGAGCCTTTTGCGCCATGTCTCTGAGTATTGGCTAGCTTGCCTTTTAGAGGCAACGGGCGATGGACACGCTGAAAACTTCCCGGTCGGAGCCTTTAGATCTATCGTGAGCTTTCAACATGACTGTAAGTATCGAAGGGCGAAAAGGACGTAGCGTCTTAAAACAGACACTATTTCACAGGGCATGCTGAAAAATGCAGCATGCAGCTGTGAAGACATTGAATCGTCTTTGGGCATGCGCCGGAGAACATTGAGGCGTTTAAAAAGCACGACACACGAGCAACGAATGCGAACATCACGAACATCACGAACATTTTTGAAATTATGTTGCGAATGAGTATTATACATTTTTGATCATGAAGCACGGTATATTCTTCCTGTTGAGACCAACGATTAAGGATGATAAAGGCTCAGCTTCGGAAAGCCTAGGCGGCTAGCGGGTTGTAAAAGCTTCTCTTGCGGCGGAGGTACGGGCTGCTTCCTGAGTTCCAGATTCCAGCACCCGCTCGTCGATACCGATACTAAATACATCTCTGATCCGTGTACCGTCTACATGTTCAGTTTATTGTTTCTTGGCGATGGCGCCGGTAATCCTCTGGGCATGTCTGCACCTTGCTTAGGTAGGTCCGCGGAGAACAGATTGTCGAGCGCTGCCCTCAGGGTTGCCGCCGTGCAGCCAGCAATGTGAAAACGCAGGCTGTAGTGCAAGTCTGCTATGGTTGAGTCCAATGTGCGAGAAGTGTGCCCAGCACCCTCTGGGTCTTTGCAAGCCTTGCAAATGATGGTGCCTGTGCCCGCTCAGCTCCAGCTGTATGGAGCTTACCGATGTTCGCTTGCGCATCACTCCCAAAGACCAGTACGCCCACAGCCCGATCGTAGCACATAATTCTGCTACGATGGTTTTAGAAGCCCTTGCTGCCGTCAGCCTCGCTGGAAATATTGTTCAGTTTGTTGGGTTCTCTTGTCAACTATTCAACATAGCAGCGTCAGTACATGGCTCACGCGAGGGCTTGTCCGGCAATTCTCGCCAACTCAAATTCGTAACGGACGAGCTTCGCACTTGGTGTGAGAAGGCTACAGTCTTCTGGGAGACTCCAGCCCAACAACGCGCTCTACATCGCCATGAATCCTTATTGCGGCTTACAGAGGATTGTCGAGAGGCAGCAAAGGCTCTGCTTGATGTCCTCAGCAGATCAGATCGAAGGATCCCAACTCTAAATAGAGCACATACAAGGCTGCTCTTGCAACAAAATAGAAGGAGACGGAAATCAAGGACATAGACACGAGATTGAACACGTACCAGCAGCAAATCACTTTAGAGATCGCCCTTTTACAAAGGTACCATGCGCAGCATCAGAGATGCTCAACACTAACTTAACATAACGACAAGGACCACAAGCATATGTAGGAAGCACTCGACAAGATGGACAGTCAGACCAATCGAGCGGCTAAAGATATCATCATGCAAATTTCGCAACTGAAGGCAGAAATCAAGTATGCGCTGGCCACACTCACCCAAGACATGGACGATGCTCGCTCAGATACACTATGAGGCATCAACCTTCCAGGCCCAACGCAGCAAATCATACCAGATAGGGACCATGATGCTCAGAAGCTCTCGAAATCATGCTTACTCAGTGCCAGTCAAAGGCATCTGACATAGTCATTGCACTTACTATATTGAGAAGTCTTACATTCGAGAGGATGCATTACCGCCACGCAACCATTCTCGACGCCCATCCAGGAACCTTAGAGTAGGCCTTCGAAAACCAATTCCACTCATGGCTTCAATCATCTAATCACATATTCTAGATTAGTAGGAAGCCTAGCAGCGGCAAGAGCACCTTAATAAAATAGCTTGTCTCCAATCCACGAACTCTCATCGCACTAAGCCATTAGTCTAGCCAGAGAAAACTTGCTATTGTTGACTGTTTCTTCTGAATCAACAGTACAGCTCTTCAGCAGTCAATGCAGGGTCTGCTTCGATGCCTCTTGCACGACATACTGCGTCATAACCTAGACCTTATCCGACAACTACTGCCAGAAGCCTAACTTTTGGTCAGCGAGCGCTACAGCAGTAGTTCGCGCTTGGACGGCATTTCTGACTCGCTATAATGAACCCAGTCGATTCTTCTCGAAGCACTCGAACGCTTGTCCTCCGCGACAAACTTGACGACCAAGTTCTACATCTTCGTTGCTAGACTCGATAATTATGACGGTAATCACGATGGTTTGGTTCATACCGTTCATCATCTGAAAAAGGTGGGCATGAAGATGTGCGTTGCAAGCCAGCCTTGGAACGTGTTTGAAGATGCCTTCGGTGCT
The DNA here is from genome assembly GCA_010015745.1 of Setomelanomma holmii. Classification (NCBI taxonomy): domain Eukaryota; kingdom Fungi; phylum Ascomycota; class Dothideomycetes; order Pleosporales; family Phaeosphaeriaceae; genus Setomelanomma; species Setomelanomma holmii. The sequence goes on from ML978255.1 coordinate 56,353, forward strand.
GATGACACACGCAAACTCTACTTGCAGGATCTCAATAAGGAGAATATGCAGCGACATGTCAATCACAAGCTTCGCAATCATGGTAATTTTCCGCGCATCGACCCCGTGCAGGCCAATGGTATCATAGGCGAGATCGTCGGCAGGTCTCAAGGAGTCTTTCTCTGGGTGCGACTAGTCGTGCGATCTCTTGCTGAAGGCCTAAGGAATTGCGACAGCATGAAGTTATTGCAGCAGTTCCCCAGCGATCTCGATGACTTCTTCCGACATATGTTCAGCTCTTTGGAGATCATACATCGACCTCATCTCACGCATATGTACCGAGTAGCGCTTGCTGCAGGCGAACCCCTATCACCAGTCGCATATTGGTTCTTGGACGAAATAGAAGACCACCCTAACCAGGCCATAAGGCTCTCGAAACGCGATCTGAGGGCAATGAACGCTCTTCAGGTTGCCGAAGAGATGACAATTCGCATCAATGGACGTAGCAAAGGTCTTCTAGAACTCGTGCAGAAGACGGACTTCGAGCCAAATCCTGTTCGACAACGCAAAGTCATTATTGAGGCTCGAGTAGACTTTCTGCATAGAACAGTCAAAGATTTCATCACGACAACCGAGATTTAGAAGATGCTCAAGGACTGGTAACAAACAGAGTTTAGCGCTGACTTGGCTCTCTGTAGCATGATGCTTGCGGAATACAAATCCGTTGCGTTCTCGAAGCACGGGGTCGATGACCCAGGGACTCTGAAGTTGCTGATGGAAGAATTTTTCAGCGCTGCAGCACGCATTGAAAGGAGGTTCAACTCGATTCCCATGGCTTACATTGAAGGATTGGACCGGACGGTTGATAAGCACATTCAATCTCGGCCTCCAGCTCATGCAGACTATTTCGAGCTCCTGGACTGTTCCTGTCTACTGTCCATCGCTGTCAAATATGATATGCCAAGATTCTTTCAACAAAGGATCATGTCACATCCTCCTACTCGACAAGAGCCAACTGAATATTTTAGGGCTGTGCTTCTAAAGCGTCCCATATTGGAGTTGCACCAGAGGGACATGATCGACAACGATGGTACTGAGGAGAACCTAACCTTGCTGTTCGCAGTCGGCCCTCCGGAGAAGGACGACAAGAAGCTTTTGGACAATCTCCTGGTCTGTGTCGCACGGCTTGACTCCAACGACATTGTTGAAGTGGTGGAAAAAGTGTTCATGTATGACTTGATCGACAAGAAGACCATCGAAGGACCGCATATTCCGGCCAAATTAAGGGAGCAACTGTCTACCAAGGAGCATGACGAGCTTCGACATTTCTCCAGGGACATAGTCCAATCAGAGCAGGCCGGAACGCATATCCCCGTAGGGTCAACTCGATATCAAACTTCCGGTGCCGCGAATCATGCTTCGTCTACGCGCATTTCGCAACGAGACGTGTCCGATGAATAGGTTCGGGTGGTCAATCGCGCTGACCAACCTTGAAACGGCTGTGCCCAACAACTCTGCATCTGATTCACGTGCACTCGAACCTGAAGCAACTCATATCGCGACGTCGTCTTCTACAATAAGCCCTCTGGACGATCGCCGACCTCAAAAACACTCGATACGCCAAGGCATGAGGAAGTTGTACAGGAAGTTGCAGCAAAAGCCCTGATCAAAAGCTTGAATCTCCTAGGAATTCCTTCACTACCACACTTGGGCAATCAAAGCCTGCTGTCTGCATCGTTGATCTACTGATAACCTATCTCATCATCGGCCTATCCATATGAGAGAGAATTGAAGAAGTTTGTGAAGGCACACGTAGACACAGGAGTCCTTTGTCTCCCAAGAATGAAGGCGTATTCTCTACAGTGATCAGATCAGGTATTTGCGGCGATCGCTAACTCGTCATATATACATCTACATAAGAATTGTTGTTGCTGTTTCACTACGTTGACATTGTTGAAGTATGATCAGCAACCTGAATCATTCCTTACTGCGATGGGTTTCGACATTTGAACAACGAGCACGTTGATCTATGTAAGTCCTATAACAGCAATCACGCACTGGCTTCAGACATGCATTCAGCATGATCCAATCGAACCGGGTCCATGCAAGAAAATGCCCGAGCAAGGTGCGAGTTCTCAAGAACGCTGTCTGAAAACGTCAGTAGATGACATTACACGCGAGAAAAGTCCAGTATCATCAAGCAGTAATTTTCTGCACACACCACTTTTGGGAGCATGGGTATCGTACTGAAATCAATGCTGCGCCGTTCCTGTCAAGCACAAGATGTCACGAAGTTTTCCTGTCAGCGAAATGTTGATTTCTCCATCGAACGCGCCCATGCGCACGGACGACCACAGGTCTGCTGGAGGACTAATCATCGTGTGGGATCATGTGGCTGGACGAAGGCGCGCCGAGCAGTTGATATGCCTCCCAACAAAATACCGGTGAGCATGCCTAGCTTTTCAGGGTGAGATGATGTGGGTGTCGTTGCACATCGAGCTGGAGGGGGAAAGCAGGGCTGTGTAGCTGTGCCACCTGCAAATCTCATTGGCCAGCCATCCCGATGACTGCGCATCCCCATCAGTATGCCTCTTTCAGCCTCGCTGCCTAAGTTAGCTTCTTATTGCTAGACATCATTCAACATGGCCCGGTTACGTCTGATCGCAGTTCATCATCATTTTGAACCATGGTTCACGCTCTCGGAACAATGGCGCCCACCAAAACTCACTTTGCACGAGCGAGTCCGTCGGCTGAAATGTCGTCGCAGACAAAGATCGCCATCACGGTTGGCGTTACTATCCCGCTAGTGCTTCTCATCACAATTGCAGTTGTTTTCTGGTTATGGAGGCGACAAAGATCACATCAAAAGTGCAAATGCGAAGAGGCTGCCGAAGCAGCTGTCGACGACGACTTCAAGGTCATAAATGTGCGCAAGTTCGTGATTGATGAGGAGGATCCGAGAGCGCTTTCTCCAGTATCGAGTCTTGGAGACAGCGATGAGGTCGTCAGCCAGCAGAAATTATCGGGACCACGCCCCGTGAAGCCATGGCAGCATGGTGACGCTTCACGATGGCCCAGCTCGCCAGTGCCGCCCTATTCTAGACTGCCCGAACTTGCAGGAGAACCGGTAACTCCACGACCAGGAGAACACGCCATAGCAACATATGTGCCGCAACCCAGCTCGAGGAAGGAAGCACAATATGAGGCAGAGGAGAAGAAGGAATTCGACTTGGAACGATTTCTGGGCATTGACAATCGAGCGCTGATTCAACAGTGGACAAATCCTCAAGGTAAGTCTCGCTTTGGAAGTTCTCCACCCAGAACTGACTTTGGAACAGCGAGACATCCACTGCGTCTCCGAGTTGCACCAGCAGACATTGGCTATGGTTGGGATCCAATTGCCTCGGTTAGTCCGTGGGATGTCGAGTACAACCCCAATCCAGTGCTGTTCTCACACTTCAATAATTCACCAGCTGTCCCAGATGATGTTTCGCCAGTATCAGCCACATCGGCGAGTTGGCCAGCAGCTCCAACTGAAGTACAATCTTTAGGTTTGTTCGAGATGGACGCTGTGGAGAACGAATTCAATCCCTGGCTCCATGGGCCCATTCCGACCGTACAAGGAGTTCCTCACCGATGGGAAAAGACGCCAGGTACGGACCGAATGTTCTTCGATGCAGAACACGATCTTTTCCCGCGACGAAAGAAGCGACGAGCCAGCTCAGAAGCTGCAAGGGAAGCCCAAAGACAGCGCTGCGAGCATGTCGGTGCACGCGTAGAACTCCCGGTATTCGAGGCACCAAGCGAGCTATACGCTCCGCCAGCCGAATCAGCAAACAGCTTCGCAGAACAAATGCAGTGGGAGAATATGCAGGACTCGGGTGATTCTGGGGACTGCAGTACCATATCGTCGGCCTTCCCAAGCTGGGATTCAATCTTCTCCGAGGGTTTCGAGATGATAAATGGTAGCGATCCAGCAGCCGATACCTTGTACACGCCCATCACTCCATCATCGGCGACTTCATGCATACCAAAGATGGGCGGCTTCTCTGAATGGTTAGTCCTCTATCATAGAGCTACAACACTGCTGACAGACTTAGGGCTGTGCCACCGAAACAAGCTGCAAGTCAAGAATCCGTCGATTGGAATATGGTAGACTCATCTTTCGCATCCGTCATTGCAGGTTCGCACTATGAATGCGTCAGGTTCTTCACCAAGTTCTGTTATCCAGCCTCGCCCGCAACACTGGCAAGGACAGCTCCGAGGATCGAGCTGAACTTCGATGGGAGCTCGTCGCAAATGTCTTCGCCAACAGACTCGCCAACGTCCGCGCGAAGCGGTGGCTCACATCTTGCTCTGCCTATCATTCACTCATCGGGAAGTAGCGCTGTATCCGTCACAGCTCAGGAATGCCAGTCATCTGCCAATATATCAAGGACTGCATCTTCGGCGACAACAGGTAGTCTGGAAGTAAAACAGCACGCGTGTCCAGACTGCGACCAGACTTTTCGTACACCTGGTCAGAAAAGGTTAGTCTAGAGCCATGAGACCTCTTTGGGTGCTCAATCTGACTGAGATAGGAACCACTACAATCGCAGGCACAATCTTCGGTATAAATGCATTCTTTGCACGGCTGCATTCGGCCTCAGAAAAGATCTCGAGCGGCACAAAACCACTGTACACAAAGATCTCTTCCGCTCACAGACTCGATTATTCTGCACGAACGCCGGTTGCGCTACGCCAACGAAAGAGTTTAATCGAAGAGACAACTTTCAGAGACATGTAGATCGCTGCAGCCAGGCCATCGCGACGAGAGGCACTGCTCGATGATATCCTGGAAACGAGAAAACCTACATCCAGTATCGAGGGGCTGTGACGGTGCAATATGCGCCTGAGGCAGTCCGCATATAATCTAACAACCGGGCGTACCTGGTGCCTAGGATGAGGGACGCCTCATGTCGCCCAGTGTACCTTGGCAACACCACGCGACACCGTCAATGTCACTCTCGACATCCTGTCCATCGAAAGCAGGCACATGCCCGACCGAACCGATACCCCGCAATCCGCTTCGTGTGATCGATAAAGTCGCGGTGATACGAAGGCGCGGAAGGGATCGATCGCCGTTGCTAGCGCTGAACAAGACAGTGGCCCGTGTTGATGGCAAGGATACACCCAAGGCCCCTTTCCTGTTTCAGCTGCATCCGCGCCAACCAGGCAAGAGCACGTGAACGGTGGCAGGGTACCAACAACACCCTCGACGATGGGTGATAAGGACGCTGTTCCTTTGGAACTCTCGTTCTAGCCTTGCTATGTCACGAAACAGCATCGCATTCTCTTATCCGCGGGTTCCGGATCGTTTAAGCTAGTGAACTGACGTCGTCTCGCGTTCGAAGCGCCGCGGGATGAAACCAGGTGGCCCGTGGATCAAAATGGACGACATTGCGCAGACGAAGAGTACCGATGGCATGTTGAAGAATGCAGCAGGAGTTGAAGAAGAGGTCGAGCATGGCCGAGTTGGACAGTCGAGTTCAGGTGCAGGTGGAGTCTATGAAGAGGAGGGGCAAGAGACAACCACGCGTCGCAGACCATGGACGAGAAAGAGAAAGAGCTATAGTCACGCACATTTCAAAGTGTACAAGAGACGGTGGTTTGGACTTGCGCAGCTGGTTTTGTTGAACGTTGTCGTGAGCTGGGATGTAAGTCATGAATAGAACGATTTCGATGCTCTACAACATCTCTAATAACTTACCAGTGGCTCACCTTCGCACCCGTCTCAGCCACCTCAGCAGATTACTTTAACGTCTCTGAAACAGCTATCAATTGGCTATCAACAGGATTTCTCTTCTCTTTTGCTGTAGCGTCTCCCTTCGTTATCTATCTCCTCCATCGTGGCCCCAAGGACAGCATCCTAGCAGCATCCGTCCTCCTGCTTCTCGGAAACTGGATCCGGTACGCAGGTACCAAGGCCAATGTCTTTGGCGTCGTTATGTTTGGTCAGATCTTGACAGGTCTATCGCAGCCCTTTGTACTTGCTGCCCCTACTAGATACAGTGATATGTGGTTCACAGAGGGAGGGAGAGTCGGCGCGACAGCGTTAGCCAGTCTTGCTAATCCATTTGGCGGTGCAGTAAGTAGCAAGCCATCCTTGGACTTTCATGGCCTTTTCTAATCAGAAATACAGCTCGCACAATTGATCAACCCGTTCCTGGGCTCCATACCACAAATGGTATTGATAGTATCCATCATCGCAACAGTCGCATGCATCCCCTCCATCTTCATCCCCGCCGTACCACCAACACCGCCGACCGCTTCATCCGGACTCTCGAAAACACCACTAGCCGCTTCAGTAAAGCACATGCTCCGCTCTCCACCATTCTACATCGTCTTCCTGACATTCAGTACTTACGTCGGTCTCTTCAATGCCTTCTCCTCGCTCCTAAACCAGATCCTATATCCGTACGGCTACACAGAAGACGAAGCCGGAATCTGTGGCGCAGTCTTGATTGTAGTAGGTCTGGTCACAGCGGCAATCACAGCACCGATTCTGGATCGCACGCACGCCTACCTGCTTGGCATCAAGCTTCTCTGCCCTTTTGTAGCGATTGGCTACCTAGCGATGATCTGGGCACCACAGACGCGGACTATAGCTGCTCCGTACGTTTTGAGCGCAATGTTAGGCGCGGCTAGTTTCAGCTTGCTTCCTGTGTCGTTGGAGTATCTAGTCGAGATCACGTTTCCTGCGAGTCCAGAAGTCAGCTCGACTATTTGTTGGGTTGGTGGTCAGATTTTTGGCGGCGTGTTCATTGTCATCATGAATGCGTTGAAGGATGGGCGGAGCGTTGATCTGGAGACGGTGCAGGATCAGGGAAGAGGAGCGGGCGGAGGGAGTCGCCCGCCTGGGCACATGTACAATGCATTGGTCTTCCAGGCTGTGGTTGGTATGGTTGTGCTTCCGCTGCCGTTGATGCTAGGTATCAAGAAGCTTGGACTGGCGCATGGGGAGGGTCGTCTCAAGGTTGACGAGCACCGCGAAGGTGGAGACGATGGGGTTCTCGAAGGCTCTGCTGGTCATGAGCAATGACTGCTTGAGGGGTTCGAATCCGAGGATGAATCCGGAGATAACGTGTAACGCAACAACACATGCAATGATCCACTGAGCGTGGCAAACGCAATATGGAAAGTGAGTTTGGTGATATGCTTGATCTGCGAAATAGTACAGTGTATTCTAACATGACTTGGATATCTACAGTCATCCCAAAGCATCTCGTCGTATCTTTCGATCCAAAATGTGATTCCGTACCGGTCGTGCGCGCGGGATGGATGACTGACACGGCGATGTGGCGCTCGATTGGCTGTGGGGATCAAGGACTTTTACTTGAGCTGAGCGAAGAGCTTGGGAGCGGCGCACTGGGTCGCGCAGTGGGCAAGGTGGAAGACTGGTGTATGTTAGTGCCTGTCACGCATGAGTGCCATGATTTGCCTTACACTCCTCGACGCAGTCCTCGCTGGCCTTGCCGTCGTCCTCGATCTGGCCTGTTACGCGCTCGACGCACTCGTCGTAGTGGTGCTTTGCGGGATGGCACTCCTTGGACTCGGCGCATTCTGTGTGTCTTGTCAGCCTAAGCTCTAGACGTCGAATGTCTACACTGCGATAGTGGCCCCACTGCATCAATTCGACTTGATGCTCCATCTTGAGTCGCACACCGAACGACCGCTCCCCAGAGTGCCTCCAACCCGCCATTCTAGGTGGACTCACCCTTCTCAAGCTTCTCCTTTGGATCCGGCTCCTCCTCCTCTTCCTCTTCCTCCTCTGGCTCCTCATCATCTCCGCCCTCGCCATCATCGCTGCCCTTTCCGCTTGGCTTGTGTCCTTGTTCTTGGCTTTCGCCGCCCTTCTTCTCGTCCTGCTTGTTGGCCTCGGCCTCCTCGCCAGATTCCTCGTCGGTGCCGGAGGCGGGTGACTTGGTTGACGTTCCGCCCTGGACCTCGGCGTCGGGCGAGGGGTGGGCGAACGTCTCCCAGACGTCGGTGAAGAAGTCGGTGATACCCATGGTTGCTGTGAGGGGGCAATTGGGTGTTGGAGGAGAAGCGTGGTGCTGTGGTGGGTGATGCGGCGGCTTGGAGCTTCCTTTCGAAGCCGGCATCACGAAAACGCTGGGCGCACGGGCCAAGACACCATCGCAAATTGAGCCGCTCACATTGGCTGCTTCGAGCAGTACACTACTGTCTACTTTCCTCCAGACATGCTATTCTTTATTGATATACAAATCTAATGTCAACATGTCTATCGTCGATGCTTCTTGAAAGCCTCCTGTACACTGACACCAGCTTCAACATCCTTGATAACCTTTTCGTCCGCCCCAACAAGTTTTGGAAGCAGCTCAAGCAGCTCTTCTACCTTGCCTTGCGGTACTGCGACGACTCCGTTCTCGAACGGGTCTATCATGACGATATCGCCGGGCTCTACGGTCGTTCCACCAATTCTCACAGCTATATCTCGTGCATGAAATTTCGTCTCCGCACCTGCTCCGATGATGCTTGTGCCTGTCGACCATATTGGGAGCTGTGTCTCGTTCAACGCCACTATATCTCGTACTCTTCCATCAACGACGATGCCTTGGGCGCCTAGGTGCTTCATGCGAGCAGCCATGATGCCGCCAACGACTGCGCACGACTGACCAGCAGGTTGGCTGATCACAATGATAGTGTCCTTTTCCGTCCAGTCCGCATAAGGTCTTGAATCTGGCAGGTTTGACTTTGGCGTACCATAAGCTTCTTCTGCTGGATATGGGAACGACATTGAAGACTTTGGCACCATTAGGAAGGTCGATGCAGGCGCAAGCACTTTCTTGAGTTCGGGTTTTGGTATGCTCGCCGTATGAAGCAGCGGTTCTAGAGCACTACGGTCAAGAAGACGCACGAATTGAGTGGTCCATTCAAGGCGTACTGATATCAGGAAGGAAGCCGGCCCCGGGTACGTGGAGCTTTAGCAGTCCATCGGCTAGCTAACACGATTCAGCGAAAGACCCAAGACATACTGAGATAGACGTACGTCGCATGCAGCATACTTGTACAGCTCTTTCCATCTAGGATTCGCCATGTTGACGTGAAAGGTCGAGTTGTATTGGGCTTAAGTTGGTAGCCTTACCTTTGCTTCATGATGCCCCACTACGCCCAGCTGTATCGAACCTCGGAATTAGACGTCACACATCCCCAAATATTGTAGTCTGTTTCGGACAAAGCAACTTGTCAGATTATATAGACATTAGATATTCATGAAAATCCTTCTACATTTTTTGACACTGCTCGACAAGATCATTGCTACCAAAAGTTACCCAGGCTTGCTGTATATCTAGTGGCACATACGTTGATATGCTACATTGTCGGTGTAAGCAACTTGTACACAAAGCTCTGAATGAACGCATTCGAGATAGACAGTGCTTCAAAATGCACACTTGGACATTATGGTGACCAGAAGATGCTGGTGGTTAGTCATGCGGCTGTCCGGCCTGTGGCTACGTGACAGGTGCCAAGGCGCGCCAGGGTCCTCCATGCGATGATCGGTACAAGTCTACGAGATTCCGTCCGCATCGCACCGATACTCGCCAGCGACATCTCGTCGCAACCCTTCCGCCAACTCGTTTGCGCGTCCATTTCTCTTCACCCATCTGGTACTTGTAATACTCTTTCGCGGCCGTTGCCGCTCCCCCAATATGGCTTTGCACGCGCCCGCCATCTCTGTATGTTTTGCCACGGATTCCGATAGCGTCATGGACGTGTCGCTGACACTTCTATAGAACATCCTCTCTGCATCGGCTGAGTTGTCGCCTGCAATGTTGACAGCTCTGAGATGTTCAAGGCAAGGCTCTAGCCGGAAGCTTGCTGCTGCCTCCGTCTCCGCGATACGCCCAGCGACAACCGCAGCTGTGTTCCGATCCACACCAAAGGTCTCTGGCACAACCTCAGCAGGTCAGTGGCCAGTCATAAATCTACAGGATCAAGCAGCTGATATGTACAGTACCGCGAAATGGCCTGGGACTATCCAATCCTTTCGCTAGGACTTCACCACTAGGTTCACTCGCACGGCAGTACTCTACCGTGTCGCGCAACGGCCCTCTTTCGCAATTCCGCCCGATACTGAAGCCAGGAATGGTCGGACTAAATCTCATACAGCAACGATCGCTCTTTGGAGGACCATCGCAAGACCAGCTGGCTCGGCTAGAGGAGGCTGCTAACAACAACCCCAACAGCGCCACTTCTCAGGCTTCGTTCTATTCTGCGCTCATGCGCGCCAAGATGCCTCAAATCGTCGTCAATCGCTACAACACCGGACACTTCGCTACAAACGCCGTGGTAGACAGATTCTACCAGAACGCTTTGACTCAGCTTGGACAATCTGGGGCAGCCAACAACCTACAGGCTGGTCAAGGTCTCTCCCAGCAGCAAATGCAGGCTGTCGGTCAGGCTGTCGGCGCCCACGTAGGCGCTGGCCAGATCGGCAAGACGAGGGGAGGCTCAGGTGTCAAGAGCGACCCAGTCTACGTTGTGGTAGAGGAGTCGATGATGAACGTCATTTTCAAATGGGTTCGCTGGATCTTCGGCTTCGCACTGGCTGCCTACGTTTCGCTCATTCTCATCACGCTTTTTGTCGAGACCAGTGGTGTACTGAAGAAGGTCGGCGGCGGTACCAGCGCCGAGGTGCGACCTGAGCATCAGAACACCCGATTCAGTGATGTTCACGGATGCGACGAGGCAAAGGAGGAACTTCTGGATGTCGTCGACTTCCTGAAGCACCCTGAACGGTACAACAAGCTCGGTGGCCGACTTCCGAAGGGTGTCCTTCTCATTGGCCCTCCCGGTACTGGTAAGACACTGCTTGCTCGAGCAGTCGCTGGCGAAGCTGGTGTCCCCTTCTTCTACATGTCTGGCTCCGAGTTTGACGAAGTCTACGTTGGTGTTGGAGCGAAGCGCGTTCGCGAACTCTTCCAAGCTGCACGTTCTAAGGCACCTGCCATTGTATTCATCGATGAGTTGGATGCCGTAGGCGGAAAGCGAAAGTCGCGTGACGCCAACTACCACCGCCAAACCCTCAACCAGCTGCTCAACGACCTCGACGGATTTGACCAAAGTACCGGCGTCATCTTCATTGCTGCCACCAACCACCCCGAACTTCTCGACCAGGCTTTGCTCCGCCCAGGACGTTTTGATCGTCACGTCCAGGTCGAGCTTCCCGATGTTGGCGGACGCCTCGCGATCTTGAAGTACCACACCAAGAAGATCCGTCTCAATCCTGAAATTGATCTCTCAACCATCGCTCGTGGTACCCCTGGCTTCTCCGGTGCCGAGCTGGAGAATCTGGCAAACTCGGCTGCCATTCGTGCTTCCAAGCTTCAGGCAAAATTCGTTTCCCTGAACGACCTTGAGTGGGCCAAGGACAAGATCATGATGGGTGCCGAAAAGAAGACACGCACAGTTCCGCTGCAAGACAAAATTCACACCGCGTATCACGAAGGTGGTCACACTCTCGTCGGTCTTTACACTAAGGGTTTCAGCGACGTTCACAAAGCGACTATTCTTCCACGAGGTCACGCTGCCGGTATCACTTTCTTCCTACCACAGGAAGAGCATCATCACACTCGTCAACAGTATATTCGCCAGCTGCAAGTGTCTATGGGTGGCAAGATGGCAGAGGAGATCGTTTTCGGGGCTGACAACGTAGCTGACGGCGCGTCTGGAGACATTCAACAGGCGACACAGCTCGCCTACAACATGGTCACAGCCTGCGGTTTCTCAGACGTGCTCGGCAATGTCGACTTCAAGTCGAACTACGAGATGGTTTCGCCTGAGACCAAACGTCTTATTGACAACGAAGTTCGGCGGTTGATTGACGAAGCCAAGGCGAGCGCAAGGGATTTGCTCAAGTCGAAACGACCTGAGCTTGATCTATTGGCCAACGCTCTCGTTCAGTACGAGACGTTAGACAAGGAGGAAATTCTCAAGGTCATCAAGGGCGAGAAGCTACCTGATCGGTTGATGGCAATGCCCGATGCTCCCATCAAGATCCCCGACAATCCATTAAGCGCCTTGAAGCCAGTCTCCGGGGACAATGACGGATCATCTGGTCCGGGTGTCCCGGCGTGAGCATGGTCCCCTGACCTTTGGAATTTTGGAAAATGATAAAGCGTGCATACCACGAGGCGAACGGCGTTCTTGACCCGCTCTTCCCTCTCACTTTGTAGCTACTGCAGCACAGAGTTCCTTGTGTCTTTCATTCTGGTTTGTACAATATTTGGTACCAGCAGCGCTAGCGAAAAGAGCCTGTTTTCTTATCGACATGCATAGCATCGAGCGGTTGTGGGGATGTGGAGAGCAGAAGGGAGAAGAGAATGTGCAGTGCAGTGCAGTGTAGCTAGACTGAATAAGAGGATCGTTACCACATATGTGAAGGACTGCTATGCTCCGATGCGCTCTCGAAAACAGAAAATGGAAGCGCATGGCGCGATGAATGATGAAGGCTCATGTGATCATGCGAATATAATCCTCTGAATAGCCAGACAAAACTATCCCGGCCTTCCTCCACAGTCAAGCCGCGGATGGACCTTTGCTCCTTCACCCAAGCACGCTGATCTCTGCTCGCGCTTCCTCAATCCGTAGGGAAAGACAAGCTACGACAGGTCTGCGAGAATGAAGAAGGCTGATGTAGCAAGTAGGAGATACATTGGGGAGATGTCAAGTCTAGACTACGCTATGGATAGCGTGTCAAGTTGTTGTAAGCTGTAAGACGATAGGGGAAGGACAGTTGAGGCACGGGCGGGACTAGAGTGCGGCACAAAATTAGGGAAGTGGTGCATGAGAAAGTGAGATTGTGCAACGACAAAAGCTGTTGGGTAGTTGAGTCCATACACAAATGCTACTTATACACCAAACGGCTGTTCTAGCATCAGACGATATATAGCAAGATGCTTCTTTCTTATTGACCGGGATACGTCGGAGGGATAATGTCAAGTTGAACGTGCTAACAAAACCATGGAGACCGGCTCGTATATCATGACCATACGCTGGTAGATCCTACATCCACAACAAGCGCTGTATTCTACTTACGATATGAATATGATTTTAGCTACAAAGCAATTCAAGTTCGAAGTCCGTGAAGTGAAAGTGCAGCGCGTCGGCCTTCAGTGCGGCATCACAACGCGACAGAGCTGGATTATAGCTTGAAAAATGTGGCGGGGGATTTACAGCAACTGACGGCTTGTGAAGATACTTGCCTGTTCGGGAAGGTTGAGGTGAAAGAGAAGCGTGGAGACTATTGGTGTAACTTCGCCGAGTAACGTTCCTTGGTGAGGTTATTGACGGCCTCCGAGATGGATGAGATTATATAGCGAAGAGACAATGCGTGTTGAGATTCTCCCGTATGGTCAATGAATTTGGGAAGTGCTATAGGTGATAGATAGCTCACACCGTATAGTGTACGCGTTTTTGGTGAGCTTTTGAATTCGACAATGCTGAATGCCGCCTCTGTGTACTGGCCATTCGTATTTCCCAATTGGGTCTGATACCTTCTCATCAAGTAATGCCTGATTGTTCATACCGAGTCTATGTTCCTATCGCATGTAGACTAGGACTTGGTATGGACGCTGAAAAGATTACGCGGAAGCTTCTTGTTGTCAATAGCCATCGGAGTGTATCTCACCACGAAAATAAAATGCCAGAATGTGAACAGCGTACGGTTGTTTCTGGACGTTGTCTGCTTTCGATCTGGGCTTTCGCCGAACATGCCATATCGTAGGAAAAGTCTAAGTCCCCGTATTACGAAGTTCAGGATGTGAACAAAGACTGTACTCTACATTCCTATCTTGGTACCAAGCGTACAGTATCCGGTGATTATGGTCTTCGGCCGAATTTGTCGTACGAACATTCCTTCCTATATCCACTTGGCTGTCTATTTCTAGCTTGACATCACGATAGCTTTCGAACAGTGACGAGATATCCCAAGGGGTGACGCTTACATGGTGAAATAATTTTGCTGGTACCTGTGTGTAATCCTCGAAACGGCTGATCAAACAGCCAAGCCAAGTGGGACGCGGCATGTCGCGGCATCGGTCTGCAGCAGGCTGACGGAGGCAGAACATTCGAATACCCTGGTCGATGTGACGATATGTTAACGCAGGGTCCCTGGAAAACCAGTAGATCGTTGACGACTCGAGACGAAGTCTAATCGCACTTCGGCATGTTGCTCGGTTTCGGCGCTCTCAGAGTCCATAGTACAGCTGATAATGCGATTGGCTGACGGTCAGGTATACCGAAGGGCCCATTCGGAAGTAGTGTGATCAGACTATACCTACTCGAAGGATCTGAGAAGAGGGATCTGGGGAATCTCCTCGCTGGTGAGGATATGTGTGGCGTCGCCTGAGGTGGTGTGCTGAGTTTGCCGGATGTCGACACGAACACGCGAGCTTCCCAAGGAAGGTGTTCTGGATGTTTCTCAAATTGTAGGTTCCCATTGAAGATGTGTTCGTAAAATTCTGCCGAATGATAGTCGTCAGGAACAGTTTACATGCCTGGTAATGTCAGCAAGCATATGGCCTAAGGTTTTGTCAAGGAAAGATCGAGCTGCACTATGAGATGATCATTAGAGCGTCTCTAGAAATCGTACATTGTCTCGTATGGTTTGGAAGTTCAACAAGTTCACCACGATCTGAGCTCGGTACAGCTACCCGATGTGCATACTGTGGCAATCGAATGGCAAGCTTACCACCACCAACAAAAGTTCGTTCCGAACGACCAGGGTCTTCCCAACATGTCAGCATTTGTGTAACACATCAGGCAGATCGCTCGGGTGTTGACGCGCAGAGCCGTCCACTGAAGTAAGGGTCCAAGACTTGAGCCGCGCGTTGAGCCTCAGTACGATTGCGCTGATCGACGGCAATACCTCGAGTAACATCCCGTGTTGAATGGTTGTTACATCCACTAGATCCAGTGAAATGAGTTCGCCAGTGCTGATTGTCGACACGCTTTCTGTTCACCGCAAGATCTTCCGTAGCAGCACCTATTGGCCAGAGCAAGACACATAAATATGCAATGCTCGAACGAGGATATGCACCGTACGTGATTCGCTATTCAAGGAACAGAACGCAGCCTTGAGTGCGCGAAGTGTATATGCACCCAGCTTGGTAAGTTGCGTTTGGCGTCTTGTCTGCGAATGACAGTGTACTACTGTCGATGGTACCTGAACCTGGATGCGGCCAAGATAGCTAAGTAGCGAGTTCGAGTAATATGGCTTAAGAAAGGCTGTCAGGGCATCGCATTCGTACCACCGGCGCGATGACAAAGATGTCGGATAGCAGTGATACAGATGGAAATTGTTGTTGGTGGTGTGGGGGAAGTTTACAGCACAGCTGAGTTGTTGTGGGGACCAAGCCTTGGCCGCGAAACAGCTTCACAAATCGTCTTGCGATGGCAAGAACAACCAATGGGTCGCAGGACTTTGCCTTACATAGTAGACATGCTGTGTCCTTCGCACAGCAGCAACACGTGCCCTATGTTGTCCACGAAATCAGAAGGCTCCACCGCATGTTCAGTCCGCTTGAGAAACCTTGAATGACATGCTTCTCGCTCAGCGCAGCTTGCGCTCCACAGCGCCACGACACCTCCATGCTCCGGGCACGATTCTCCAGCGGTCACAAAGGGACGCTCAGCTCGTGACCAAATCGTTCAGGGTGTAGCCCACCGTGTACAACGTAATTGCGGGTCCTCAAAGTAGGAAGTCGCCAAGGCGAAGGTCCTGTCGCCTTGCTGTGCATGCGTGATTTTCGCCATTGGAAGGCGACTCTGGCGCTTCACGATGCACACCCACTGCCCTTGCGAGCTATGCCGAATACTGTGCACAGCTATGCCTGAAGTCGCCAACGATGCTATGGGGTGGCAGAATTGGATCAGGGCATGGGCCAGGAAGCATGCTGCCTACGCGCGCCCGCTGCTGGTGAACTGGCTGGATGTCCATCGCTTCACACACATGAACGTTTGTTGAAAGCGATCAAGGAGGCTGTGCGCTGGACAGACGCAACATTGCTCTTCGTTTTTTGAGAAGCCGGCGCGGGATGTGGGAGGTCATGCTGAAGCTTCTGGATCCTCTGCCGCGTTCAGTGAATGGTTAACCACGAAAAGACCTTGTCCCCGATAGTCTGACTGGCCTCGGAGCTCAAAGCATGGCGCGCTTGTACTCTCGATAGCTTCAGGATGGAGGGATGACGATGATGATGTTGGAGAACCGCGTCAAGCGCCTGCTTAGCCTAGATTTCGTAAGACCATCTTCGTGGCTCAAATCCTAGGTCTGATCCGCCGCAAAAAGCAGTCATGGATACAACGTCAGGGTGGGAGCGCCCGATGCCTCTTCCTTGTGGTTCCCTGGTATCCGAAGCAGACTATCTACCGTCGCGCATGCTGAGCGATACAACCGATCAATCAGTGTCAGCGAAATTTCTGCCTCCATGGCGGCGCATAGTCCGCGTTGGATTGGTGGAGAGCGCATCAAGCTTCCCACCTCTGCAGCAACACTGCAGTCGAAGGACGTCACTTAGACGTTCATGGCGATGTTGTTCAGTCGGTAGTGTGTTGCACATCAATTGAGGATGATCATAGATTGAAGCTTTTGTCATTTCGTTGTAGGGCACAGTGAACGATGAATGCGACACCAAAACCCAGTCTATATTTTGAAACCCGACATGCAACCCACCACATTACAGAACACCACCCACATGTACGCACAGTCGTATAGCTGTCGACTGTATCAAAGATCAATACTCGCAGACAGCAAATATGTAGCACGGCTGCGAACACGGACAACGAATGGTTCGCGCCAGGTTTTGAATATACACAGGCGACCGAGGTCGGAAAGGTGACCATTGAGGTCAAGTCGAAAGTAATCATAAGGATTGTTCCGAGTGTTGGTATCAGCGTGAACCAGCAGCGTCGTAAATCATCGCGTCATCAAAGGGGCTTAAGCGATGAAAGCTTCGAGCACCCTCGTAGGCGTCTAAGTCCAGTTGTTTGGATAAGATAACTCAAAAGAGTTCCAGCCGCTAAATGCTCCCGTGCTCTGTTCTATTGGCCATGGTTCTATAGGGATATTGTCATCGAGGTTGTTAGGTATGGTAATAGCAGCAGTATCGACGTAGTCACCGTACGTAGTGGTAGGCATCGATGTTGGAGCAGTTCCAAGTCCCTTGGTGAAGTCGGACTCAGGGCCTTGTACATATGGGACGGACGCTGATGTGTTGACACTTTCAATCGAAGTAGATGTGTTGGTGCGATACACAGGATTGTCTTCCCAGAAAAGTGGCTCACTAGTCGCCGACTGAGGCGCGGTCACATCCATCTCGCCAAAAGTATTGAGCTCGCCGATTTCAGAGTGAGCAGAAGATGCAGCCGTGAGACCAGGTCCGCTCTGTTTTGACTCGCCGCTGTGCGAAATCGGCTGCGTCAGGCTATCGGCGAATTTACTCGGGTTCAATGGCAGGTCTCCGGCAGACCACAAGGGGTTAAAGCCAGCGGACGATGTCAACCAGTCACTATCAAGGTTCGGCAAGCAGTCCTGCGACGGGGAGGTAGACAGGCTGCCGTAGTTGAACATGCCATTGATCGGTGTTACCGTCGTAGTGGTCCATGGCCACTGCTGGGTCGGGAAGGTGTCGCTCACATTGCTGCCAGGCGAGTTTCCATCTTGAGTCAAGACAGGTGTTGAGTTACCAAATATAGTGCCTTGGAAAGCGTTGGTGTTCAGACTGCTCGTCATGGTCGAAGGGATTTCGTCAATGGAGCGTTGACCTGAGCCGAACATCGCGTGGAAGTCGTTGTTCGACAGAGACAGTGTGTCCATGGAACGTGTGGCTGGAATTCCAGGCTTGTTATTGTAGCTGTTGCCACCTTGTGTCAACGCAGCAAATGCTGAGTGTCCGTGAAGCGTGTGCGGGCGCGGTATCTTGTATGGCGCGCCGGAAACGTGGGCTGTGTTGTTGTTGCGATGACATGGCTTGTGGTGACCGTTCGCAAATACGGTAAGATGACTCTCGGAGTGCGTTGTCATGAGCTTCGGCTTTGCGCGCGCATCGTGAAGAGTCTGTTTGTTGGTGTCAAGCTTCAGGTCAACGCCTTCCTTCACAGATCCACAGATGCATTTCCCACCCGAATGGCACTGGCAACGACTGTCGTGAGCTGGGAAATCGTTAATGTCGTCGCGAGCAGTCGTGCCAGGCATCATCTCACCCTTCGCGTCGCCCTTGTCTTTGTGCTTGTCCTTGTCTTTCTTGTCGCCACAATCGCACTTGGCATGGTGAGACTTGGACTTGCGCGCACCGCGACAGTGCTCGCATTGCTTGACGGGGCGACCCTTGGGGTTGATATGGTGTAGTTCGCGATCTATAGTGCACTGATTAGCCCAGGCTGCTTCCGTGGCCAAGAAAGATGTTGCCCAGTGTAGCATACCATTGTGGTTACAGCCGCTCACTCGATGACCCTTGATACAGGACGAGCAAGCCCATTTTTCGCCATCGATAACAGGCATTCCGTGGAGGTCACGGCCGAATGCGGTCGTCGCAGCAGGCTCAACGGCCGAGCGGGAACGTAGGTGGAGCCCACAGGCTAAAGAGAGTGTGAAATAAGAATGGCCGGCGTCGCACGCAAGGCGACGGCCGTCAGGTAAAGATACAGTGAAGAATAGAAGTATGCAAATATATCAAGTCAAACGCCAGAGGGTATCTTGAGCAATGGTAGAATGCTGGATGGTGACCGTGAACGCCGGGAATAGTACCGAGGACGACAGAGTGGAGAGTGGAGAGGAGAGTATAATGGTGGAACCGAGCGCAAGAGGCGCTGGCCGAAAGCGTTAACGGATCTCCTAGAGGCCTGCCAAACCAACGTCTGCGAGTGTGCTGTGGGTGAGGTGGTGATGGAGGAGAGAGAGCGAGCGGGAGGAACAGGTTAAGAAGGAAGGCGCGCGCATGTCATTGGCTGTCGTCTAGTGCATCGGCAAGTGCGTGCCCGGACCACAGCTCGAATCTGCAGGCGCGATCAGCCATGGCAGGCGACCAGCGCAAGGGTTGTCAACCCACGCAGCCAGCGTCTTCACCGCCCGCGGGCGTCCATGGATCAGTCCCGTCTGCCATCCGTGGCCCTGTTGCCGTGCCAGACTCGATGTCTCGCAGCACCCACCCGCCCGAGCCACATTTTTGCACCTGCTCATGCTCGTGCTTGAGCGCCCCCGTCGCGGAAGCACTCCGTCGCGTCGGCGACATTCAGCTGCCTCTAGGTTGTCGGCGTGCATTCGATGGTGCATCGTCTCGCGCTACCAGCGCCGCGCATTGCACATTTCGTGACAGATTCGAATCGCTTGTCGACTCGAGTTGTTTCTACATGGGAGCAGCCGCTGAACTGTGTAACGCTGAGACCGTTGCCAAGTGAAGATCAGTATTGTGTGCAGGCTACCTAGCGCCTAGCGGATATGAAGTCGCGGGCCGACGCGGCCAGTACTCTCAGGTACAATACCATTTTGTCTATCGTAAGGTGTTTTGGGTTGCAATGGGTATCTCCAGGTATTGCAACTCGGGGCGTCCCTGGCTGGCCGTGTGGAACGGCCGCCTTATCTAGAGTCAGGCCAGATGAGCATCTTGATGTCTCTGGAACGCGGGGGCATGTATGAAGAGGTTGGCGGTGGCTCATCTCGAAACACCCCAGATTGTTTCTCCGTGGAACGTAGCTTTGCATCATTGCATAGCTAGATGATCTGCCGCAGGTATCATTATAAAGTTTCGCTTCATTTGTCTGTTCTTGCTGATGATCTTTATCGCGACCAGGCGTTTTTTGCCGGAGCAGCTAAAATGCGAATTGAAACCGAAGTAATCTTGCATATTTCTTGACTAAGAACGCTTTGGAACACTGCTTTGGTTCGAACTCTCTGTGTCTTTAGAATACCCAACTGTGGAAGTTGTCAAGCTGCAATTTCAGTTTCTCATGCTCGATAGTCTTCGCGATGACCTCAATCTCACACATGGCGAGTCACAACGAGTATGCGAGTACTTTGCACCGCTTGTAGATGCATTCTTCGTACAGCTAGTCTCTCCTTCACCGTGTAGGATCACTTGCTAGACCAATGCAGTATCTGCAATCAGTCTTGATGATGGCGCGCAAGGTGCTCTAGACGGCGGCCATACAGATAATCCGAACAGCGACTTCAACGTCACCAATCGAACAGAGCAATCCGCCCGACACCCCGAGCAGGAGCGAAGTTGAAGACTACTTGCAGATCTGAACAGCCATGTTGTTGCTTCGGTACCCTCGCATGCACTGCGAGGGTGAACTCAGTCCCACGCTAATACGGAAGCGTGTACCAAGCAAAACCTCCCATCGACCTCGACCTCAAATCAACCTCACACCTCGCCAGCCACAACCTCAGCGCTCAACGCGCAAGCGGACCACCCCCGGCATCTTCGCAAAGAAGTCGCATATACCTGCCCATTCTTGCCGCGATCGCGACGCGACCCGCGATGTCGTCGGCGTATCCCGAACCCGACGCGCAAACGTACGTGAACCATAATGGAACACCGCCAGCACAGCAGCAACAACAGCACATGACCGACCCAGAGCTACGGCTGCAGGAGAATTTGCAGCAGCTGCGCGATGGCGGCGAGATGATGCATACGGGCAATCCGCAGCAGCCTCAGTACCAGCAACTGGCTCAGATGCCTCCTACAATGAGCGCACACCACCACTTCCAGTCGCCGGCGCGTCCGGTGCACTCCCCGCAACAGATGGCGCACGCAGTCATGAGTTTGGAGGGTCAACACGACCCATACGATCCCAATGACCCGAGTCGCAAGCGATCCAAGGTGTCACGCGCATGCGACGAATGTCGGAGGAAGAAGGTGCGCATGGACTGGAAGCGAGGCGGAAGGCACCGCTGACAAGCAGCAGATTCGGTGTGATGCAACGAGCGAAAATGGCCCAGAATCTTGCTCAAGCTGCAAAAGGACTGGGGCACGCTGCCAATTCAGTCGGCAGCCCATGAAGCGGGGACCCAGCAAAGGGTATGCACAATCAAACAGCCGTTGCCGGCCTGGGGTGGTTAGATTTGCTGACCGTATGGCAGCTACATCAAGGAATTGGCCGACAGGCTCAACTCACTCGAGAGTCAGATACAACACCCTCCGAGCTCATCAAATGCTTTCGACTTCGGAGGCATAGGTGACCCTAACTTCGCGAATACTCAGAGTCCACCAAACTTCGTTCGCAAGCGTACCCATTCGATGACAGACGAGTTCCAGGATGTCTTCAGCCGACCAAGCTGGACCACCCAGGATCGTGGTAATACTTATCCTCCCGAAGAAAATGCACCCTCTGTGCTGACTCACGAAGAACTACCGTTGAATGGCAATCGTCGAACCTCCTTTGGTGAAATGATTGGAAACCTCGTCACAGGCTCTCACGAAGACATTCTCAAGGCGTGAGTCTCAGGCGTAGCCCATTAGTCGTGCTAGCTAACATATACAGCTATGCCAACGTCATACATCCCACATTGCCAATCTTACCCCATGATTCATCAGCTTTGAATCGCCTCACACACTGCCCGTCAAAGCTACGGGAGGCATTTTTCTTGTCACTGGAAGCTTCAATTCGTGCAGCTGCGCCACGGGCACTGCCACAGACTGAGCTCAGCCTGAACCAGCTGCTGTTACAATCCGTTACTGCAGTGGACGCCGCCAAACACACCTTACATGATGCAGACATTTCGCGACAGTTTTTCAACAGCCTAGTGTACTGCCAATCTCTGATACTGCTTGCGCTCGCCTCAGACCGTCCAGGGCCGACCACCGTGGGCAGCACTGCGCAAGTACTTGGTCAACTTGCAGGGTGCATCAACGACGCTGGTTTGAACGATGCGAGAACGCTGAATGTACTGAAAGAGCAAGACCGAGAGATATATATGACGGCTCGCCAGGTCTTCTGGACTGCCTTCATCCTCGATCGTTTCCATGCCTCTGCACATAACAAGGATATTATGCTCCCACTCCACTCAAGTGGACTGTCACGCGATGACTTCTCCGCTCTGGGAGGGGATGTGGGATATCATTTGGCCCGTAAGTTGAGCAGTGAACAACATGAATCGAAGCTGACATTCAGTAGGAGCCGCAGAAATCGTGGGGCAGCTTGCATTCTTGGAAAGGGCTGGCAGTATGCCCAACCTTGATTCTACCTCTCCTTTCGCCTTCTCGATGTTGAGTGGTACCTCGCCAAATGTCATATTCCTCAACGGGCAATTGAATGGCTTCCGCGAGTCCATCGACATCACCGACCTCGTCAGCAGCTCTCCTCCACACCTAACCTATCAGTATCTTCGACTCGTTGCAGCACGGTCTTTGGCTGCAACCGCCCAGTCAGCAGAGTTACTCAGCATCACAAAGGAATTGTTGAATAGACTCCTTCACGGAACTATCACTCCACTTCACCACTTCTTCGCGACCTTAGTCGCTACATCTCTCACTGAGCTTTCGGAACGACTAGAAACACAAGTTGAGGCTCATGCTAGCATCAGAGAGATGAGCGACGCCCTTTCAAATGGCCACATTATACATCGCAGCTCCGATGGGCTTGGTTGGGACGACGCGCTCCGAGACCTTCTACACAAGAAGAGAGCACATTCACCACAACCGAACGCCACTGACCAAAACGTTTCGATGCTGCAGCCAAACATGGCCGGTCTCCAACATCTAGCTGCTGCAGCAGTAGGGGAGCGCGAAGGTTCTGAAGCGCGACCGGCCAGTAGTGGTGGCAACGGCAACGCAACACATCAATCAAAGATCGACCACGACCTTTCCGCTGCTATGGCTGCCGCAAACGAAGCTGCAAAGGCTCAGGCAACTGCTGCAGCTGCTCAACAGCTCTCTGCGTCTCCGAACGGCAACGCAGGGAACAATTTCGATTCGAGTGGGTTGACAAAGGACTGGTCATGATGCTGCTTCATGTGTCCTATGTCTTACTGCCTCACATTTTATCGATCCATGTTGTTACAACTTTCTAATGCTATCTGTTTGCAGATCTCCAACATCTAGCAGGCCCTCGTCCAAACGATTTGGCGCAGACGCTTCACGGACCTCAAGCTGCAGGTCGCCCTCCGATGCTCGACGGCGCTGCAGAGTCCAAAGGCCCAAGTCACAATCGATTCTATAGCCTGGTCCATGCCGCAGCCCGTGACTAGAAAGACACCGATCGAAACGTCGCATCGAGTGCGATTGGCGCGAGTGATCCGCTAGAGCCTTTTCTACAGATGATTCGAGAGCATTTGAAACAGCTCGAATGCCGATGAGCAATAGTGGCTTCTTTCCGTTTCCTTGGGTCACACCACTGCAGAGTCTTTCCGGTGACGTGGGCAACTGTCTATGCGAAATTATACCCCTTCTTGTTGCGATATATTTTTGAGGACAGCACGGCGCACATTCTTGTGCTCCAGGTGCTGGGCCATAGCATATGCGGCCCTTGGCCGTCCAATACACACTATCGATTCAGTCTTCTAAACTACGCCGATGAAATCTCGTGAACATCGTGTGGACTGTGTAACACTATCATCCGAGATACCCATTAGATACGCACTGCTGGAATGTCTTCCGAGGATACGAAGGGTCATTTCCGACGTCCAGACCGCATCGAACTTCAGCATGTTTCTTGTGGCGCTTATCAATAAACTAGCCCACTGCGCCACTGCGGTGTGATGTGGCTGCCAATACAACCCGCAAGCGGTGGGTGCTCCGGACGTGGATTAGTCAATTGCACCCCTAGCACGAAGGTGGTCGGATGTGTGCAGCTGCATCGCGCCGCGCGGTCATTGATGTCATTCAGGTTACAACACCGACCATTGGTTTGAAAGTGCCGAAAGAGCGCCTGAACGTTGCCAGGGAGAGTAGAGCTAAAATGAACGGTATGGCAGAATCCAGGATTTGCCGGGATTGCACAAGGATTCGAAGCCAAGTGCAGATAAGCTTTGTTCGGTCATTAGCCAAGCACAATCAAGCTTCGGATCATCCGTGCCGTGCAGTGTGTCCATCTTTGTGCCCCTGATGTGAGAAACATGGATGCAAGGTCCGAGTCCAGCATCACTGTTTTCAAGTTTCATATTTGTTCCCTCAACAATGACATTTGGATGCTTGGAACATGTTCTCAGTGTTGTTTATTCATAAGACTTGTTGCACTCGCTCGAGCTTCCCAGCCGGCGACGTTAGTTCGTGGCAGAGACCTGAGTCCGCTCCTGAGCTTCCAGGAACACGAACGCGAGCTCTCGTCGCATATGGACATGTGACTTGCAGGAGGATCTACTTGCAAAAGCTGACATCGAAGATTCTGTGGCAACAGACGGATCCTGTGCTGAACACTATTCTCGAACGTCAGTGCGTGTGCGAGGATGTAGACAGAGAAGCTCAACGATGACACAAAACAGTCAGGCTTCTACAATGATCGCGATGTTTTAGTTGCCACCCTACTCACCAAAGTGTTGACGGTGAACCATATGATGCTGCCTCCTCGTGATTTGGCGATGACGCATGACTTAGCGAACGCGCTAAGAACCCCTCTACGCGTCGACGCGTCTTGCCGCATCGACAAAACCTCAAGTCGTCCTAACACAGCCGCCATGACGCCGCGGACGCGAAACAGCAATAGCCATGCCGAATCCAAGGTCTACTACTCGAAGAAGGTGCCGCAGCAGGTGCATTTTCCACACAGACGGAAGACGATTCGTCGGCCATCGAAAGTCGCGAAAGATGATTCGGATAATCGACAGATCAGGTTCTTGCCAGAGAAGATGAGGGTCAAGAGGGTGGACACTATTGGAGACTCGGAGCAGGAGGATGAGGAAGACATGGAAGATGGTGGGGTTGCGATCGAACCCGAGCCTGAAAAGCAAGAGACTGCCAACCATTCGGACAGTCGAGGCAAGAAGAGGCAGAGAGTTGCTGAAGTGGAAGACTCGGAGGAAGACGATGAGACTGTTAGATATCAACACGCGACGAAGCGCAGGCGTAGGGCTGTGGCGGAATTGAGGCGGCGGTCGAGACACATCAAGTCCGATTCCGACGACGAGCGTAACTCCATGTCTGACCAAAACGATCGAAAGCCAGAGAGAGCTCGGACGCTCAGGAGGCAGTCAACGATGACACAGCTAGTCGAGGGACGACGGCCCAATCCAGATACAGAAGAGCCATCCTTCGAACCTGTGAAGCGAAACCCACGAGTGAGCTGGAGTGGACAAGGCCAGAAGGGAAAGGACATGAAGCAGCGAACGCTGACGCAGATGATACCTGGAATGAGACCGCTCGAGATCATGTCCGATGAGGACATTGAAGGGGGCCTTAGCGATGTCGAGGCGCAAGAGCGCGACAGCCAGGCGTATGGCGACGCTCTGGCAGCGCGACTGGCTCAAGACGGGCTAATACAAGGTCAGAACGATGACACGGACAACAAGGATCGAGAAGAGGGCATTAGAGACGGCTTGCACCTATCAGCGAGTGACTGGCAAGACGATCATGCAATTGTGCTCGACATCGGGTCGGCGCCTGTCGAGCCTGTCTCAGTTGACAATAGTGAGACTGACGAGAAAAGCTACCAACCCACTCAATACATCGAAGCTCCGGTGACAAGAACGAGACGAACGCCGAGGCGCAATGGTCGTCAGCCAGGGGAAGACACATCAGCGTCAAAATCTGCAGCAAAACTGAATATCAACACAACAAGATTCGGTCTCTTGGCTAGTCCAGAGAAGCGTCGCGTACGAGAAATAGCCTCCTCGCAATCTCCGCCGGAATCGCCACTTTTCACTCAAGTCTCACCCGCCAAAGCACATCGGTCTCCTTTAGCGGAGCGTTCTAGCAATTCCGTTCAGCTCGCCGAGACTCCGTCCAAACGCAAGCAGGTCACCTTCCAAGAGCTGTCAAAAGAACCAACACCACCACCAACTCTAAGAAAATTCAGAAGCGTCATACAGGATTCCGAAGATGAGGAAGACTCTGTCGAAGCAGATGAGAACAGTGGACGATACATTGGCACGCATACTCAGGCTCTGATTCAAAATATCGACAACGCCACGCTAGGCAAGGCAGTCGGGAGTGAGACACAAGCAATGCTTGACCAGATTGATCAAGCTTGTGCTCACAATCAAGATGCTGAGTTAGGCAGTCAAGAGCCCTTAATGGATTCGGATGAAACCGAACACCCTCGAGGTCTCTATGAGCCTTTGCCCGAGCTCGGAGAGCAGATACATCAAGTGCAGCTCACCGGCGACGAGAACATTCCAAACGAGCAGCCATCATATCACACCGCACACGGTGCTATTAAGCAAGAGCCAATGCACGAAACTCCGGAACCCGAGGATATCTCAAATGCAGATCATTCGAGTGGCGAAGACGTACCATCCGCACAGCCATGTCATTGCCCTGCTCATGCTGCTATCAAGCGAGAGCCGATCCACGAGTCTGCGATGGCTGAGAATTTGGCAGTAGCAGATCAAGTAAGTGGCGCAGCTCAAACGAAACTGATGGACGGTACCAGCCAGGATGTCTCAAGGGCGAACGATGAGTTGCCTGTCGCCGGTACTGAAGTTCCGTCATCGCCTCCAGTTGCTCAAGCTACGGTGGAAGACACTTGTCCCTCCACTCTCATGGTCATTGTGGATTCTTCAGATGAAGAAGACATGGACGAGCCCAAATCACAGCTCACGCCGCCACACCAAAGCAGTCGTCGTGTACCACAACCATCAGCAGAAGCTCCGCAACAATCGGCCGACCTAAATGACGAGTGTGTGCAAGTGCGCCATTCGCCTTCTGTGCAGCATGAGACACAGCAGTCGCACTCTAACAAGGCCGAACAACAGCTTCAAAACGAGTGGTTCTCTTATTCGCAATACGTCAATGACCGTCCTGCTCAAGCCTCCAGCATGCACGTTGGTCACGACAAGTTCAGCTACTGTGCTACGCCGATGGCCCGTCGACCCACTCAACCTCCACAACCTTCCGGCTACCATATGAGCCAAGCGACAACAGTCGATGAGGTGACGCCGAAGAAAAACAGGACGCAGCACACCATCAGCGCAAACGTGACACCGCACAGAATCGCGAGCTCGCAGCCATGCTTCTCGCCTAGCAAGCCGCCACCACTCGTCATACCCAGTAGCTTCCCCAGTCCGGCGAAGTCGAGATTCGGAGACTGGAGCAGTCCCGTTCTTGGCAGGACACAGAATACGTATGGGTTGGCGACCCAGTTGGGAAGTCTAGAGGATTTCAGCATCCCACCTCCGCCGCCGGCTGAGGATGATTGAGAAGCTAAAGCAATTCGGGGCTGTCTGTGTGGTCTGCGCAAATATCACCAAACACAAGACAAGCCCGTGGAGACTGAAGTGGACAATATATTGGTTATATGGACATTAGTTCACGACATTCGTCGTTATGATCAATACGCCTGTGGCGCCGAGTAGTGTATTCACCGTGCAGCCGGAGTTGAAATCTACTGACTTCAAGTCCGGCTGCAAGCACGGGAATGTGTGAAGTGAAAGGGAAAACACGAAGCTTTCATGTGGGAGAAGCCTGAAGTTCGCTAAGCATGCTGATTCATCTCTGATTAAGCCAGCCCTGCTTCAACCATAACTCCTCATTCCTCAAAACACCACAGCGCCACCATCAACAATAATATCCGTCCCATTAATATACCTCCCCGCATTGCTGACTAGCGTTATCAGCGGCCCCGTCAATTCCCACGGATGTCCCATCCTCCCCATCGGATTCCGCGCATTCCAACTATCCCGCGCCCTCTTCAACCCATCCCCATCATTCAATATCGTATCCATATACCCGGGGCTCAAACAGTTCACGCGAATTCCATAACTACTCCACTCCGCCGCCAGACTCTTCGCAAGTGATAACAGCGCCGTCTTGGAGGAATTGTACGCGGCTTGCGGCTGCGGATAATTGGTGTGGTGCGCGGATATCGAGGCTGTGAAGACGATGCTTCCAGCTGTGCCCTGGGCGCGTATCTGGCGCGCGACTGCTTGAGCGCAGAGAAAGGAGCCGGTCAGATTGATCTCGTGCGTGCGGCGCCATTCATCGGCTGGCATTTCCATGGCGTGCGTGCACCCGACGACGCCCGCGAAACAGCACAGGATGTCGACGCTGCCAAGTACCTTGACGGTGCTTTCGACGGCGGTGGCGATGCCGTGCTCGTCGCGCACGTCGACGGCTTCGGTGATGATGCGGCGGTCGGGGAATCGTGAGTGCAGGCGTTTGACAGACTCGAAGGCTTGGTCGGGATTCATGTCCCAGAGCGTGAGGCCCGAGGCGCCGTGTTCGAGGAGCGCTTTGGCGGCTTCGAGGGCGAGTGTGCCTGCTCCACCGGTGACTGCGAAAGCGGGCTGTTAGTATTGGCTTGACATGAGGTGAGTTGAGGAGAGGGTGAGGTTTGTACCCTGTCATGGCCTTCACGTACTGATCGCATTGCCCTTGACTTGGAATCTGTATGCCACCCTTTGCGCCGTGGTGAGATTGTCTGGCGGAGGTTGAGGAGCCGTTAGTGGGTTTTCTGCTGTCGACAGCACCATTTCTGGGAGCTGCCGATTGACGAGCGAGGCGCGGTCTTCTGCGTTGTCGGGCATGCTTTTTGTGGATGGTGATAGTTTCTCGAGGAGTTGATTGAAGGTGAGAGCTTCTTTGGCGTTCGCAAGGTCGTCTTGCACGTAGGTAATTTATGTCGACTTCGGACGACAGAGGTCCGCGAAAGAGCTCTGGTGGAGCTTTCGAGCTCCTGCATGACGTCGGATGAGTTGTCCCCGCCCCCACCAGGGTGACAGTCTACCTTGAGGGAAGGTTTGCCGACCAATATGATACTTCACCAGTGTCACACTCAATAAGAGACACGATCCCTTTGTCTTTGCATACGTTTCAGAGGGTCACCTCATTGCTCGTTTGCTGGTGCATGGTTTACCTAATTTATATTCCTCGACAAGTCGCCTCCACGAGGACCAAGAGTACATGGGTTACGTTTACAGATGTACTTGCTCAGAACTGAACAAATGCTTTCACGAACGATCCGAGGTCTGATGTACTACTGTCTGTCCAATCCTCAACTTTGAGCCAAAGGAAAACCTACTTGGTTGCGAAGGACAATCGGAAACTTGACGTCTGCGCGGCCGAAGCAGCCAACGCGGTTCCCTCGTGTCTAGACATGCAAGTCTACTTCCAACTATGTGAGAGAGTAGAGTCTCTTCAAGTCAACGCAATCACCACGCATCCACCCACATCTGCTGGTCTCGAAGATTATCAGTGAGAACTTGGCAGGACAGCCATGCCAGGGACTCATGGATGACTTAAAGCTTGACCTCGGGAAGATGGAACAGAAGCACCAAGCCAAGACAACATCCACAATCCAGCATAAAGACGAGCATCAACCTTCAATCACCAAATTCGGCCTTGCAATACCAGTATGAACCTTACCTCATATTGTGCAACGTCACCGTGGTGTGCTACGTCACCACCCATCACTAAGCGTCGGAATGAGCGGAGGTATGTTTCTTGTAAGACCTTTGGTCTAGGATTAATGAATGCATGACATCCTCATACGCCTCGTGCGTCTCGTGCGAGGACTCCAAGGCGGGATGACGTGCATTTGTGAACCGCTATTCTGGGATTGGAGTAAGCGGCGTATGCCGTAAGCAAGTGGCATCGTCGGGACCTGCAGCGGGAAGGCGGATCTGAATGAGGGTGATTATCGATGTGAGAGTAGTTTGTCTAGATTGTGTACATGTTTCGGAAATGCGGTAGGTGCTGATATTGACTTGGTAGTTGGCATTTCGCACACCCTGTGTGTATTCGAGGACTTGAGACTTGAGGCGGCGCTGACACGTACAATTGCCAGGAAGGAGACACACTTTAGACTCTTCTATCGTCTTGTGTGTTTCATCGTCTCTGCGTAGTAAACATTGAAGCTATGAGGATGAGCGCCAGCATTACCTCTACGTGGCTGTTATGCACGATCGCAATGATACGACGAGAGTGCAAGAACACGAGTGGCTCAGAAGCCTATACCGCTCGTCGCCATCTGAGCGAATATGATGCAACATTCACGCTCACTTATAGTGTTGCTGCCACGTTTGATTATTGCTGCCACGAAGGTCGTGAGATGGTCGTCGCAGAAAGCTCGATGGGCATCTGCGCAAGAGGAAACGTTTTGAAGGTTCGAGGGAAGTTATACAGGCTCGGTGCTATGAACGTAGTTGGCAGCTGAGCGAGGGTGAGCCTCTAGGGTGCCTTCCGGGATGCGCTTGCGTTAGGACAGCAGCTTGAGAACAAGTGCAAGTCCAGAATGACGCTTCTTTTCGCCCCGCTACATCAGCCATCTCAAACTTCTCATAGATCGTGTGCATTCATACCAGCTTTGTGCGCACGAGTATGTGCATGAACTGATGACTTGGTTCCGCTGTTACCTATGCTTGCAGGTCAGGCCGGTAGACTCGCGACACAGGGAGCTGTTGTGCAGCGCTCTGCCCACAAAAGCCTTGAGCACATTGTACGTGTCGCCGGATGACAGTCTTATCCTTCTTTCGCGGCAAGTCCAAACAATGAGTATGAGAAGACCTAATGGCCCTGATGGAGCGTTTCTGGGATACGTCGAGGAAATGTGCAGTATTGTGCCAGTGCAAATGCAAGGCTGTCGTCCTGGCTGTGTTCGTTACGCGTGCGTGTGCGCTACTCGTTCGCGTCGAAGTCTTACAAAAGCCTTTGACGTTCTGGATGCCTGCTCTTGCTGCCAACATCAGTCAGGGAAGCAAAACCACAAAGGGCGCTGAGTAGAGCACCGTAGTCGGAAAGACTTCTTCCACTGCTGCTGTGACAAACGCGTGGCCGTAGAGCCTGGACCAAGAGAGCTTGCAAATCTCATCACTAATCGTGGAACCGAAATAGGGAAGGGAAAACATGGACAGTACTGGCCCCCAAATGCAGCGGCTGGTTCTCGTCGTACTGTCGAGTCAGTGCGGCTAGACTTCATAGTGATCAGCCTTGCAAGTGCTAGATACGTCTCCCCGGGTAGGCTGTAGGGCGCTCGTTGTGGAGTCGTCGAGGGACCTTCTCGACAAGGTCGTAAGAGGCAGCAGCGCCATCGCTGACCAACGAGCAAGAACATTCCAAGTATTGCTTCTCTGGGAAAGTGATGTAGGCGTTGACTTCTTCTCCTCTCGTTGCGCAAGGCGAAGGAAAGTAGGTACTCGGATCATCCGCCATTCCCCAAATTCGCATTTTGAAGTAGTGCAAATGCTTGGGGCAATATCCGACGGGATGGTTTCACAGTCCTTTGCGTGCCGCGACGCTACTCCGACCGAGATGTGGGCCAGACTGGGAAAGAGTGCATTGCGCACTCGAGTTGCAACGGGAGGAAGTGGCACACTGATCTTCGACGCCACTGTCATCGAAGTGAGTGAAGACAATTCTTTCATCGGCCGACGTAGTCGTAGCTATGCAGAACGTGCAGTAGTATGGTCAAGATGGTGTCGCTCTGGCGAACAACCTTGACAGCCCATGCTGGAAGGCAGTCCAACACCATCTTTGGCTTCCAGATGTGCCGGTACCCTCCGCATGCGGCCGGCGTACTGCTCGACCACTCCTGGCCGCAGTCGTATCCACAAGGCCGTATCGCTGACGAGAATATGTGTGACTGGGGTAGTTTCAGGGGTTCCACAGCTCCATTTTCAACGTATCGGCCGGCGATAGGTTGGCCTCGGCCGCCTTGGAGTGCAGCGGAGACCGCAGAACGCCAATCTTTCGGCTGCATCCATCGAAGACCTTGCGATCGCTGTTTGCTGATAGGAGTGTTGGCAGCTTGTGGCCGTAACGAAGCACAACACGAGCCGCCTCTGCCTCGTTGCTTATACACAAGTGCACGAGTACCGGCTTCCGGTACCTGCTCACTCGACAGGGAAGACTTGCCACAGCAAAGTGTAAGCTTGAGAGTGCCGTCCCAGTGCGATGGACGTGCTGGAGTCGCGTTCAGTTGGGTCATACTCCTCTCAATTGCTCCACACTTGTGACAAGCATAGACTTGCCATCGAACAAGAGCAGCCCCTAAGTGTTCTAGACGACGCCTTGAAGTGAGTTCCCTGCTTGAGTAAGACGTCG
This sequence comes from Setomelanomma holmii, assembly GCA_010015745.1. Lineage (NCBI taxonomy): Eukaryota > Fungi > Ascomycota > Dothideomycetes > Pleosporales > Phaeosphaeriaceae > Setomelanomma > Setomelanomma holmii. The sequence continues at coordinate 88,524 of ML978255.1, forward strand.
ATTGTCCACTGATCACAACTGATAGTTAGGTAGAATTGTCAAACTGGTATCACATGGATGGGTCTGCCTTCCGCAAGGTTTAGAGACTTTTCGTGGGCCGCTTCCTGCCAATTTGGTCATAAGACCAGCCTGCATCGCTGTACAGCCACAGTGTATACGCTGAGTCTTGTTGGAGTGCGGAGTTCCGGGTAGAGTGGGTCTTAGATATGTCAGAATCTTTAAACAGCAGGTATTTGTGTCCAGCACCTGACGCGTAAGACTAGAGAGCCAAACCCAAGGTCGTGAAATAGATTTGAGCACAAATCAGTGCTGAGTAAGACTAGAGAGCCAAACCCAAGGTCGTGAAGTAGATTTGAGCACAAATCAGTGCTGAGCAAGAGGCTTGTCGAAGGCTGCACAGCTGTGTTTCGAGAGTCTTCCGGCGTATGTCGGATGAGCACACATGCCGCACACACTGCTCATGTCAAGAAGGATTTGGAATACTGATTCGACGCCCGTTGTGAGCATTGACCGCGCCACGATGGTGAGGTTGTTGTATTTGTTGGCTGTCCTGCCCCTCTTCTGAATAGAGGCGGTACCACTCTAATTCAGCTTGCCTTCTTAGCTAGAGCAGACCGCGAGCGCCCACTCATGGAGGAAGCTTCCAAATTTGATATGAAGTTCAGCTTGATTCATGTCGTGACTGTGAAAGAGCGGAGTGAGATTGAAGACGCGCATGCTTACACACCAGTCGCGCCTCGTGTCATTGGCTACTGTAGCGTACGTTGACCGTACCCAGCTTAGCTTGAACCACATGAATTTGTCGTCCTTTGGTGCCACCTTTCGCTTTCTTACCCATCGTCGCGCCCCATCCGACGCATCGCAATGTAAGGATACGCCACTGTCACAGCGTGTCCGCTGCCGATGGAGCGGCAGCCTTGCCATCGACACCGCTCCGCCGCTTCTCACGTGGCCACCCATTCATTCACGGACCAAGCTCGGGCCGTAGCGTTCACGAGATGATTCAGCCACAACTGTGCTGGGCTAGGTCGAATGCAGCAAAAAATAATCGCGAAAGCTGGCCGAGTCACCGGAACAGTCGATTCGGCATCTGCTCATCGGCTTTCACAAAGCACCAGAATCTGCTAACGAACACTCGGCCGTTTGGATGAAACCCCTGATGCTCACATCACTTATGCTGTGCGGCGAAATTAAGGTTAAGGTTGCCTGCGGCAGGATTGATTTTTGCTTTCGCTTGCCTCTGCTGTTTTGACCAGTTGCTATTCTTGTATTCCTTAATCAGCAAACCATGAAAAGGATAACAGGGAGCAGGCGGTCTCGATTCGGTTAGCTATCATTTGCGCAGGTCGAGCCTGGGGTGTGTTTACTGTAGCATGTAACCTTGGCGATCTGCGATTCATACTGATCCTTTCCGTATAAGCAAGCCTCTGCCAACGGTTTTGGCGCATTGCTTTCCACACCTTTGGATATCGCATTGGTGCTGGCGTCATGACTTCACCTTCCACACTACAGTCTCAACCAATATCGAGACCTGGCCGGCGATCCAGACGAGTAGAAGAAGGAGAGGAGCTGGGAAAGAAGCCCAAGAAGGTCAACAGCGAGATTCGGAAGCAGCAGAATCGGATAGCATCAAGGAATTACCGTACGTTCTGTCAAGGTCTCATCAACCTCCTCGTGCTATTTGCTAAGGTGAGGTACGATACAGGCGAGAAGCGAAAACGAAAGCTGCAATACCTCCAGCAGCTGATAAAAGACGGATCGAACGACGAGCTGACACCAGAAACGTCACCGCAACAACAGGAGGCGCAACTCCCACCGTTCTCCACAGACCGCGAGGCTGGACCGAGCTCCTCGCCATTCATACTACCTTCGAGTGGGGAATTCACGTCCCTGAACTCAAACGTTACGACTGCGATGAGTTCCGACCTAGTGGCAACCAGTGGCTCTTTCGACAACCACACTCTTACCAACACGCTGGCATACCCACCCTTCGAGCTCCCCTGGAGCAGTCCAGTCTACGATCCGCCTCCACCAGCAAATGCGATATGGACTATACCGACGTGGGGCTCCATGCACTCTGCATCTCGAGCAACTCCACGCCCAAGCAGCTTACAGTTCTCGTCGCCGGTGGGTCAAACTGTCTTCGAACAAGGCAGTAGTCCGTATCACCACCCTCGCCAGTTCACCATGAACTCAGATCACTACATTTTCGATACATTTTACGGGCACTTTATCGGGCCGCAAAGTCAATCGCCCGGCATTCCCAACGTGAGTCCGCCTGCACCGTCCTCATCCTTCCAGGGGCATTATCCTGGACCGCGTTGAGAATCACTTCTCTGCAGGTACACTTTGCACCTTGGTAGAGTAGAAAAGTCGCTGATGAATATGACAGTACTTCCTCGGTTCCCTGCCTCAAGCTTTCGAGCGCTCCGTGTACATTTGATAGACATGTCCGACTACGCTCCCCAGTGCTCTACCGCCGTGTTTGACGTGGCCGTAACAGGTGATGAATCTATATCGCACTAGGACAAATGCGGTGACCAGGAGCGAGAGAACATCTGGGGCACATGGGGGCGGATAGCGCCCCGTCCACGGAGGTCGAGGGAGGTTACATCCCGCATTTTCGACCAATCATGCACCTACACGCAGTGACGACATGCGTCTCACACATTCTCGCAAGGGTATATTACCGAGATTGGCAGCCCGAAGCACGTTGCTACCAAGCTTACGCCAAGACCGCTCTCCCGTGGACATCTACGACATGGACCACGTCGGGAAGTCATGTCGCTTGGACGCTAGCCTACAACATGGACCACTTTCTCGGATCCATGTTCCGCTATTCGAGACATTATTCTTGCTTCCAGACAAGCTTGCCCCATGATTACTCTCGACTGGCTGTACCAAGTTTTGGCACCTATCACGGGACAGTCTATCGCCCTATTGACTCAGCTTATGCACCGCATCGATCCAGTCATCGTCCTGTGTCTACGTACACATTCGTCACCTACGACCAATATGTGCCTTCCAATAGCCGATGTTGGCCGGGAGATTGGGACTGACACACCCGCAATCTTCATCTCAAATCAACCTTGCCGCTTTGTCACTTACTTGTCTGAAGCGATCAAAGGATGAGGATACGTCAGACTTGACGGTCAAACGCTATCAAACGCTGTATCCTCTCTCAAAGAAGGGAGGTCTGGTATGGTCGTTGGGACATGGAAGGGGATACTCCATCGCTTCACGGCTCGCAGGCTCAAAAGATCGCAGTGAGCGTTCTACACCTACCGCATATGAGGGTTGTTAGTCTGACTGCGTACGAGACGGATAGCTCGTATCGTCACAGAGTTCTTAACTGTAGCTTGATATGTTACCTTGCACCTAGCGATGCAAAACTCGAAACGTAGATCAATAGTGCTTCAGATTCATCAATGCCACCTCGTGGTCTTCAGTCTTTGCAGCTGTGCTCCAAGTGGTCGCGAATTCCGTCAGTGCAAACATGTATCGCCGACATGACTGAGCTCCGCACCGGCGTCCCGTCTCACATGCTTCCTCAAGCCCATCCTTCCAAAATCCTTCGTTACGCGTCCTCGAGACCAGGCATAGTCTCTGAGCATTTTTCGATACATCCGCAGAGCCAGTAGAGCCTTTAGGCTCCACTGAAGGGATCTGGCACCACCCCATTGGTCCCAGGTTCAACGTCCGGTTGAAACTTTAGAGGACATTTCAATGCCAAGATGCGAGATTACAGGAAACTTCTCGCTGTGTAAGACATATCTCGATGGTTATCGTGGGTTGAGAATCCTTCCAAAAGCGTGGATACGCGTATCGACGATTCACATGGTATGGATATTCATGGTGCTGAGCTGGACAGAAGATCCATCTCGGATGACCTAGGATACGCAACTAGATGCGAAGAGCATAGATGTCTACCGTGACAACCTTAGGAAGTTGTTTTCGCGGGTGGCGGAAATGAAGCCTTCCGCGATGCTTCACTGGTTCAGTTCGGATGTCTAGTCTACCCGAGACCCCGCATCCGCTACAACATCTCTAGCATAAGAACAACTCTACCTATACCATCTTAATTGAATCTTCTTTGATACGTCTTCAAATCGCAAGATCAAAGGCATACAGCAACGAGACCACAATGTCGCAGAATGCTGTGAAGCGCCCGAACTTCGACCCAGCCTACAAAAATGGGAAGGGCTGGCCAGGAGCGCCCGAGGTATCAACATTCGAGAGTTTACGCGCAACCATCAATACCGTCACAGCCGAAACAGTATTTTCTCAGTTTCCGAACCTCCCGATGACATGCACCGACATCGATGTACCACTCATAGAAGGTCTTGGAGAAAAAACCTGTGACCGTTGCTATCTTCCAGACGAAGACATCCAAGAGCAAGAGCAGAGCAGCCATACTGTAGCTCATGGTGGCGGTCAAATCGCTGGCAATCGTTTCTTCGGACCGGAACAGTTCTTTCGTGTTTTGCCTCTTCATGACGATTACATTTTCGTATCTGTGGAGTACAGACTTGCGCCAGAACACCCTGCACCAGCTGGCGCGTATGATTGTTACGCAGCACTTGTCTACTTAACAGAGCATGCAACTGAGCTCAGCATCGACCCATCCAGGATCTTGGTATGCGGGCTTTCTGGAGGAGCAGCACCCATTGCCTCGACGTGCCTGCTTGCTCGGGATCGGAACTTCCCATCGATCCGAGCCGCGATGCTATCGTATCCGCAGCTGGACGACCGCAATGATGACTCATCGCACCAGCAGTTCGAGAGTGAAGCGTTATGGTGCGGAAAGCAGAACAAATACGCGTGGGATTTGATACTTGGGCAGGATCGGGATTCGCCATCGGAATTACAAGTGCCAGGTAGAGCGAAAGATCTGTCAAGATTGCCACCTGTCTTTATAGGTGTGGGAGAGTGTGAGGTATTCCGCGATGGTGCTATTACATATGCGAATCGGATCTGGAGTGCAGGTGGGTCCTGTGAGCTTCATGTCTGGCCGGGCGTATATCACGCGGCATCAAATATCGAGCCCGAAGTTCCAATCAGCCAGGCAGCAGCCGCAGCGGAAAGACACTTCGTTGAAATAGCGTTGGGCTTCAGGGAGAACAGATCGAATTTCGTGCAGGCTTCATTGTGATAGGCATGTAAAGTAGATGATAGTCAGCAAAATAGAAGCAGACGCAGGTGTGATTATTGCCTGCTGGTGCACGTGCCGCCACGCTAACCTTTTCTCAGCGCACAGGGGCGATTCACCGCGAGTACTAACCTTCACATGTTGTCCATCCCTCCCTCACTGGTATTAGATGGTATGAAACTCATCAGTGAAATCACGAAGAACCTAATGTCTTCACAGGATGGCTTAAACCCGATTGCATGCGAGCCATGCCGCTCAAAAAAGTGCAAATGCGATCGCAAACTGTGGGTCTTCGCGATTGTCTTCTCATTGCGAGGTCTAATATGCCTAGACCAGCGTGTTCGCAATGTCAAAACTCACCAGTACCATGTCGCTATCAAGAGGGTGGCAAGCGGGGACTACCGACTGCATACATGGCGAGCTTAGAGAATCGGTTGCAAGACACCGAAGCCGCTTTGTACGATGCCCTACGTGCCCTGCAGTCCCAGAGTAGGCAAGAGCCTTCACCGCTCCAATTGGATTTGAGGAACTTGGTGGCACCCAAGGTCCAACTCTCCAAAGCTGAGAAGCAGAAGGAGTGGGAGCAGTACCCGCTGCGAACAAACGAAGAGCTCTCCGCGTGGTTTGCGCAGTACCATGGCGAAAACACCACCACATCCGAACCACTAGGCAACGTGAGATGGAGCACAAAACAAACTCAGGATGGAGTCGAAGTCGACCTGGACATGATATCGCGTTCTGCGGTGCGTGGTATGAGCTCGACAACAACTGGCCATCGGGATACTAGAACGCAACCTGTCGCTCTAGAAGACGCCTTGACGCAGCTCCAGAATTGTAGACAACCTCCGGCGCCTAATGTTTTACCCCCAACTATCACATCTACTACGTGGGTCGAGAACTACTTTTGAATCGAAGGTACAGACCGCACAGCAAATCAGAGTGTTCCAGTCCGATGCTGAGTCATGCGAGCTGAAGCGGGGTTTCTTCTTCCGTGGGCCTTCCGTCGCATACAAACTTTTCACAACGCAGCCAAGAACGAGTCGATGCACGAACGCCCTAAGTAAATGCTATGGAGAGCTATGGCGAGGAAACGCTGGATATGGACTCGGGCATGGAAGATGGGCCACCCTCAAAAAGGCGGCGGACTTCAGCACCGCCGCAGCATCATGAGGTCGGGTTGATGCGCGACCCTGGAGACAAGTTCTCTGGCTTCGTTGGCAGTGCTAGTGGTATATACTTCATTCGAAGTGTGTATGGAGCGATCCGAGAACCCACATCGCCGGTACATATGGAGACCCCGGGAAGTGACGTGGTCCCCGGGGAAGAAGACCATCTTGATCAAGCCAAGTCCAACACGTCTGATCGATTATGGCGAGCCAATGAGATTGATCTGCAACCAAGAACACTTTTCACGTTCAGTGAGCTCGTCGACTGGACTGGGAGCTATTTCGCGAACTGGCATCATTTCTACCCATTTCTACATGCACCGACAGTGCTGGAGCACTTCCAAACAATCACTTCCAGTGGCGTGCCGTCAAAGGACACCTCGACAGACTTCCGATTGATCATACTACGTTCGATTATGTCTATCTCGCTCGCAGACCACAGACAAAGTCAGAATCGAACCTATGGACGTTGCCCAGCTCAACTTGTCTTCCACTCTTTTGATGATGCAGTTAACAGCCTACAACCAGTGCTCTCCACACCCAGCTCCGTGCTCGGTCTCCAGGCTGCTATAAGTGTTCAACTTTTCCTGATCTCCATGCTACGGCTCAATGCAGCCACACGTCTAGGCGGACTTATCAACCGAATGGCTCTCCAGCTTGGACTTCATCGTTGCCCAGCACGCTACTCGTCGTTTACTGCAGATGACAAAGAACTTCGCCTACGCATATTCTGGTCGCTATATGCTATCGACCGCTTTATTTGCCAATCTATGGGTTTGCCTTTGGGAATCGCAGATGACGATGTGGACGTATGCTTCCCAACCGCTGAGCTTCATTCCGAAGAGTCAGACTTGCATGCAGGTAAGTCCTTCGGTCGGCCATTTGGGCAAACCACTTACATGCTCAGAGGGTAGATTGCTCCTGCTGGACTTTGTGGCCCGCGCATCTCGATTACGCGGGGAGATTATTGAACTGCGCAACAAGTCGGTGCAATACCGCCAGAAAGATCCCGATAAAGCGACCGCATTGAGTGCTCAGCTTGTTTCTTGGTGGAACAGAGTGGAAGCTATGAGCGATGCCGAAGATTATCCTCAGATGTCACCGTATCATCTCACCATCCTTACACTGCTCAAACACGAATCCATCATCTCTTTGCATCGGCCGATCTTGGCTGCTTCGCGCCGTGGTGCAGAGTACGATGCGGCTCTGCACCTTTGCATTGGATCTGCTCGATCTATCATCACCACGCTTCACAAGGCTATCACTTCAGTCTCTCGACAGCCTAGTGAACCTGAGCAGATGACGTTGTTGTGGCCGTCGTGTACGTGGGCGGTTTGGATCAGTACCTTCATCCTTTTCTACGCTGCCACAGGAGATCACCTATCCAATGAAGTTGCAACAAGGTAAGCAATGCTGAAATCACAGCCGAGCGGTAGCTGACATGCTCTCAAAGGCTGGCCAATCGAAGCCTTCAGGTGTTGCAGCATCTTTCGCGTCGTGGTAGCAGCTGGCCAGAGGCAAGTGCCACTGCCATAAGAGACTTGCGGCACAAGCTACTGGAGCGTCGAAGAAATTACAATCATGAAGCGGTCGATACAACTTCGCGTCACGATAATCGACTGGCGCAAAACAAGGCATTCACCATCATTCCGACGACCACAGATGGCGCGAATTCTGCTTCAGAAATGGCGCAGCAACTGGACCAAAGTGGAGGGTACGAGTTCAATGGCATGGCCCAGGACCACAGCTTTTCGATTGCTGGTGATCCGGCAGCGGGTGGAGCTTCGTTCCCAGACTCTTCGCAGGCCGTGCTAGCAGATGTGGCAAGACAACCCATGACCGTATACGAGAATGACAGCGCTTCTTTCAATGCCTTCATGAATGATAGCCGATATTACGACCTGAATTTTGCCGCGGGAAACACTCAGAGTCTGGACCCTTTCTCGGGGTTTGACATTCCTTTCTGGTTTGATCAAGATCAACATTGGGACATATTTCAGGACTTCAATTGATGTATATCATGTATATTAACTTGTACTCAGGGTATATAGTCTTTATGCTAAGCACATGCGCTGCCGCTCTGGTTGAAGTCTCCCAGGTAATGCATTTTTGAACCCCTCGGTCTTTCTTTCCCCGGCCGATCCCCGCAACCCCACTACAGACAGCACTAATTGCCACATCCACAAAGTCCGATACAGGCCAGAGGACGTCGAGGTGCGGACATAGTAAGACCGCAACACGTAAGTGTATCGCAAGTCAGAAATATTCCACGCTTGCACGCCTTCTGAATCAGCTCTGCAATCATCGTCAGTTCATCGTCGTTCCACAAAGCCCTACAAATCAACACGTCATGTCTCCTATCGCAACACAACGCGTCCACTCCATTGCTACCATTGGAGCCGATGGTATCGGTCCAGAAGTTGTCGACGCTGGTGTACAAGTGCTGCGCCAGCTTGCAAAACTTGACGGCACATTCGGATTAGAGTTCAAAGACTACGACTGGAGTTCAGAAACATATAAGAAGACTGGAAAGTACATACCAGATGGTGGTCTCGACGATTTGAAGAAACACGATGCAATTCTGTTTGGTGCTGTCGGCGCGCCTGGTATGCACATCTTAAATACTTGAATCGTGGAAACGCTTGCTGACACCAATGTAGATGTTCCAGATCATATCTCGCTTTGGGGACTGAGACTTGCCATATGCCAACCATTCCAAGTATGTCTTCCTCCATTCTCAACGACGAATTGATCTGATCTCATGAAGCAATTTGCCAATGTACGCCCTACTAAGATCTTCCGTGGAACCGAGTCGCCACTGCGAAAAGCCAACCACGGCGACCTCGACTGGTTAATCATCCGCGAGAATTCAGAAGGCGAGTATGCTGGGCAGGGCGGACGCTCGCATCGCGGTCAACCATGGGAAGTCGCTACAGAAGTCTCAATCTTCACTCGCCATGCTGTCGAGCGGCTGATTCGTTTCGCTTTCGAGACTGCACGAACGCGACCCAGGAAGTTTCTCACGGTTGTGACTAAGAGCAATGCTCAACGCAACGGTATGGTCCTGTGGGATGAGGTCGCGACGGAGGTTGCTGAGGAGTTCCCTGACGTTAAGTGGGATAAGATGTTGGTAGATGCGATGACTTGTCGTATGGTGCTGGATCCGAAGTCGCTGGATACCATTGTTGCAACGAACTTGGTAAGTCAGATTTTCTCCCTGATGAGGGCTGGCTGTCCTCAAGGCAGTTTGTTCTTACCAGTTGCCAAAACACAGGAGAGCTTGAGGCTATACGTATCTCTGTGGAGGTGATCTGCGATAGACTCAATCTTACTGACATCCTCCAGCACGCCGATATCCTCTCAGATCTTGCCGCCGCTCTAGCTGGCTCAATCGGCATCGCACCTACTAGCAATCTCGATCCCACTCGAAAGAATCCATCAATGTTCGAACCAATTCACGGTTCTGCCTTCGATATTACTGGCAAGGGTGTTGCGAATCCCGTAGCTACCTTCTGGACCGCTTCAGAAATGCTTATTTGGCTAGGTGAAGAAGAAGCAGCTAAGAAGCTCATGGAGAGTGTAGAGGCAGTCACTGAGCAAGGGGTACGAACACGTGATCTTGGTGGGAATGCAGGGACGAAGCAAGTTACGGATGCAGTATGTGCCGAGCTGGAGAAGACCTACAATGGTTCCAGAAAGTAGAGTTCAATCAGACCTGCCTATCTCCGAAGTACTTTTAACCACCAATTACAGCTCCAAAAGCGCAGCTGGGAGGTTCACAGTGCTCAAGCAGTGCCAGGTTTGAAGGCTGTTGACATATCGAAGCTAGTCTGGCTGCCCTGTATAGCAGTCGCATTCTCACTATTAGCAGGCCAGTAGGCGGTAAACTGGAGGTTGCGATCGATGACGAGCAGCTCGATGCGCAGCACTACCTCATACCACTCTTCATCAAACAGCTCAATACGGCTCTTCAAATGCGTGACATCGAACTCTACGTGACCGAACTTACTAGTCTTGCCTGCGACATGTGTTAGCTAATGATACGTTGAAGCCCAACAGGAGACATCGTACCAATGTTCTTCTTGTGAGAACGAGTGAAATAATCCTCGTTGCAGGTATCGGACGCATACAGCTCTTCTCTAGCGATCCATCTGGAGTCATCTGGGCTGAATTGATGCATGCTCTCGAATGTAATGGTGTGCATAGGCTCCAGCTCTCCTTCACCCTAGTAGTTGGTCAGTCCGATAGTTCCTCGAAGATATTCACGCACTTACGACTTTGATAAGCCATTTCAATGTCCTCATGAAGTACTCCTCCCCAGAAACGTCCGACGAGGTTCATGGCTGCGCGAGCACTTCAGCAGAACAGCCGTACGAAAGGTCATCTGGCACGTGGTAGATGATGCCGATGCTGCGATAAGGAACACGTCGAGGACCATTTTCCTTGTTCATCGCGCGCACAAGGCCTCCAACCGCTACACCAGGCGCACTATATGTCTTAGGGTTGACGACAAGCTCGACCTTGGTGCCATGTTGAGTGTTGACAGTGTTCAAGCTGGCTCTAAGGTACGCCTGCAACGCTGGAGAGTCGCCAAAACCACCTGCAAGGACCACCTTCTTGACCACGGTGTGCTTGGTACGTACATACTTGAGTTGTGCCAGCATGAGGCTGTCGATCTTGTCGAGGGACTCTTGGAAGATTGCTTGTAGATCCGCGCTGAGAGAGTTAGCGACCTGATACTGTGAGGTAGACAGGATACCACTTACGGACTAATCACGAACATGCCGTTCTGAAGCCTCGGGTTCTTGGTACTCTTACGCAGGCCACGCAGGCGAAAATGGTAGCCATCGACATCGTTAGGATCGTAGGCTCGCTTGACATCACTCTCGAAGTAATGCATCATTTCGCTCTCGATGATGTTGTGGATGGTGATGCCCGTCTCTACGTCTTCAAGTTTGCCTTTCTGTTCATCGAGATGAAGCACTGCAAAGTGCCGAAAGCGCTCGTTAAGGTCGCTTGAACCGCAAATTGCGCCTGTTATGGGTCAGCGAGATCATTCTTGCTCAAGCGGATGATACCTACCCTTGGGGTGGGTAACTTCCTCACCCAGACGGAAAGGCAGGTCGTGCGCAATCTTGTACATGCCAACATCGGTCGTACCGCCGCCGCAGTCCAGTAGAACAAAGGTCTCGTCACGCTGCATAGCTAGTCAGTCATCTTGGCTCCAGATTCAAACTACACCTGAGCCTACATCTAGTTCGACATGTTGTACAGATAGCGCGTTTGTCGTAGCAGCTTCTGCCTCGTTGACAATGAAGATGTTTGGAACATTGTTCTCGCCTGTGCCCAACTGGACAGTCTTCATAGCCGCCTGTAGACAGCCGTTCATGGCCGCGACCGCTCGGGCGCTCCAGCACACTGGTACAGCCAAAGTTACTTCCACTATGAGTAGGTTAGCAAACAATCGAAATGGTCAGCTCGCTCAACTTGCCTGTGTCACTTTTACGGAAACCGTAATCATGCGCGAGGATCTTCTTAGTGTGCTGTAGGAAGCAGACGAGCAGGAGTTCAATGACATCTTCATCCTTTTTGATTAGCTTCTCCTTCTTGAGGAGCTTCAGGACTTCGGTCAGCGCCTTTCTCAGCTGTCTGAGCTGCGGGCTCTCATCGAGCAAAAGCTTGGCCTTAGTGACGATGCCACTCTTGTTGCCCATCTGCTCCGAAGCCTCGAGCTTTCTGGTAATTTGATAGCCGTACAGCATCGGTGGAGTTGCAGTGCCGTATTGGTCGTGTTGTATGTCTCTTCTTCAGTCTTGTCTGAGGCGCCGCTCTCGGTGAACCATATCTCTGTCAGCACCTGAGTTCCGTTGCGACTGGGATGTCGATCACCAGGAAGCCTTCCACAGTGAGAACCATCTCAGCTGACCAGTCGCCTTTCTTGAAAGCAATTGTCGTGAAAGTGGTACCGAAATCGATGGCAACGCTCCATCTCGCATGCTTCACGGTGGCCGCTTCGTATCCGGCGGACTGCCTTCGTGTCCTGCCGCCATGACGATGATCCGCACTTCGCGTAGCAGAGACCGTTCAGATAGCTATTGCCAGAGCAAAGAGTCAGTACCTTCGGCGAAAGCATTTAGGATGCACTGAGGCATATACTTACGTCAATTATGGTGGTGAGTGTTAGGTGGAGGAAGTTTGTTACTGAGCCTCTGAAGTTATTCATGAGTGAAGTAAGTGCGGTGACACCGCGGGAGTAGTGATCTCTGCCGGGTCAGAAGCTAGTTCAGGTGAGAGCGACGCGATTGGGCCAACACTGAGGCGCGCTCGCGGTCGAGATGAAGGCAAACGGCGCTCCTGCCTCGCTGTGGTTGCCCTAACAACATCGCACCTTCCAGAAAACTTTGCAACGCGCGATGAGCTCCATCTCAAGCCCATCACACAGCGTCTGATAATTTATTTGTCTTTAAGTGACGAAGAGACATCGACAGCTGAAGCCGAAATGGAGGTCACCAACAGCAAGCCCGATCCCAAGACCTTCTGGTCAGGTCCGGAGACCGCATTCATCCTCAACTACGCGGATGTATGCTTGCAACAACAACGAGACTATAACAAAAGCGTGACGGAGGAATTCACCAAATTTGCGAAAAGAGATGTCTCGATGAACGCCATCAAGAACAAACTGAGATACTTGCTCACCAAATACACTACCGACAAAGCTGGGTCGGCCAAGAAGTTTCTCGAGGTCGGGACTGGAAGGCTGAACGTCGCTGCCATCCCTACGAAGTTGTTGAAAGAGATGAATGAGCAGCGTGAAGTGTTCGAACTCTAAGAGCTCAGTGTGGCCGCTCCACGAGAAGACGATGATGGTGTGGGCACCGCGCCCATGTCGAACTCGAAGCACGTAAGCGTGCACTGATCTATGTATGAAGGCCAATTAGACTGACTCTTCCCTGCCAGCAAATCTGCGCAAACGCAAGGCCGGTTCTCATGACAGCCAAGTATCATGCCGCGGACATATGCTCGATGGAGACGACGTAGTCTCTGACAGGGAGCACGAAGATCCCATGGATGACGACTATGCCAAACGACCGGCTAGTAAGAAGCCTAAAACAAAGCATCCCGTGTTAGTCCAGCACCAGCGACAACGGCGCGGAACCACGGCTCCTCGCGGTGCGAACATCTTGTCCAAATCAGCAGAACCCCAGAGCCTCAAGCTAGCAGCGCAACCAGGCGCATCTCGAAAGCGAAAGGCCATTCCGTACGAAGTCAGTGTTCTTGACAGCGAGTCTCCACCGCACCCGAAACGACAAGCCACTGAGAAGCTCGTTACAGCAGAGGCAGCAAACATTAAGCAGCTCCAAATCGTGCCCCAACAGTCAGAAGCAAAGACAAATGTACCGGCGGTTCAGCAAGCGCCACCACAACCTTCAGATTCGTCTTCGCGTTCGTCTCCGCAAACTCTTCCGGCACAAACTCGAAATGCACCTGCCGCACGCTCGCAGCCTGCTATAACAATCGATCCAAAAACGACAGCAGAGGACCTTATAGCTCGCGGTATGATCAACGATCTGGTCGAGGTAGTCGGCGTCTTGTTACGTGACCAAGCTAGGTCTGAGACCGGTTAATCGAAACGGGCAGAAGAACGATTGGTGCTCGTACAAAGGACCCTCAAGAACGATCATGGGCAGCTGCTGGATAAGTTATTGCAATATCTCAATTCGGCAGACGCAGCAAGGGCCAATTACGTGTCGTTGTTCAGAGATCTGGTGGGAGGTCGAAGGATCGTCGGAAAGAACGAGTTTCCTCGAGCCCCAGAGACCAAAGAGTTTGAAAATGGCTGGAAGGCATTGCAACGCCGCGTCAGTGATGCTTTTTACAACTGCCGCGAGCTGATGCCCGAGGATCTCGATGTTGGTTATATCGCAGCGCGTATCGATGACATAGCCAAAGATGGGCCCATCCACATTGGCAAGATCGGAGAGGTTCTCGGATAGCTATCACCATACCTCAAGAGCCCGCATTTGGCCGAAGCTGTTTGTGCAACACTGTTGTGCTAGTGGTTGTTTGCCTCGCCAGAGCCGATGTGCACAACTATCTATTCACCGAAGGAGTTGAAGATACATGAATCAATCCTTCGTGGCAGTAAGTTTCAAGTCAAGTGAAAGTATATCCCGTCACTAACAAGCTGTAGGATCAGCAGAAGAGGCACAAATCTTTGACAAGGCGAGCATGAAGCTCATGTTCGAGGAAGAAAGATTCCAAGAGGAGACGAAGAAGAGAGCTGAGAACCTGACCGCAAAGCTTGAGACCGCCATCAAAGCGGCTTGGCCAGAAGCGACTGGTCTATTCGAAGACCGTGATCCACGGAGATGGGCTGAGGGAGCTGTCGAGTTGAAGCAGACCCTCATGATCAGCCGCAACGATTTCCGTGTCCATCACAGCAGGCCTGGCACGACATTCGATCCTGCCTGGATGCAGGCTCAAGATGGTGAGGGATTTCCAGTGACTGACGGCAAAGCTGAAGGTCGACGGATGGTGACATGCCTCTTCCCGGCACTCGTTGAGCAGAAACCTGCGCCTTTCGGTGACCTTCCCTCTCTGGACGACGTCCTTGTTATGAACAAAAAATTCTTCCCCAACCAAGCAGAGAAGCGCAACCTGAACCTGAAGACAGTGGTTGCGAAGGCAACTGTGCTGGTGGTCTAAACGATGATTATGCCTTGGAAGATATGGGGGCGCAGCGTTGAGATTGGGGTTGAGGTGTTCGAGTTGTCATTTTTGTCCTTTCATTTCCTTTCAACATGATTTGAGAGTTTGGCGTCTCCGGACAGCATCAGTGCACTCTCACATGCATCGGCTTGAGTGCCTGACTCGCCTTTCGGGGCTTGAGTCTGCGCTCGTTGATGGGTGTGGCTAAGGGCACTGTTGCTTTCCGGACTGCCCTTGATTCTCGTTCGAGTTGTTTTCGCGGCTCAGTATGGCATCGGCGAACTCCCGCATCTACTGGCTTGAGTGCCTGACTCGCCTTTCGAGGCTTGAGTCTGCGCTCGCCATTGGATGCGGTTGAGGGCATCGCTGCCCCTCCGCTGCGTTCTGTTCTCGATCAAAAGTTTGCTTGTTGCGTGTTTTCAAGAAGGACTTGGTGGATTGTGTACAACTGGAAAAGGGCCTCACATGACGAGGCGGGTCGTCCATGTAATACAGAGTATCAGTACGAGCGAGCCCTTACTACAACCTCTTGCCTCATGTGAATCTGTGAGGGGTTTCAATCGAGACGATCTTAATGCTCGATGCTCGTTGCAGCATTAATCATCCTTAGCGATCGAAGCCCTGACGTCGGCGTGCTCGGACCGAATCCCCAATCCGAACTCAATGCTAGTGCCAAGACAGCTCACCAGCCTCGCTCTTGGAGATTACGCAGCTGCTCTTCTCACACGCACCCGCGAGTTGCCACTACACCGCCGCAATCACACATTCTGGGCGCATTCTCTCACCCTCATACATAGCCCAAAACCACGCATCCGCGGCGCTCCACCTGCTGCCACGACATCCCTCGTTTGCCAAGCTAGGGTCTCCGGTCGACGTCACCCGCTGCGCTACGAAGCATAGCTTCCTCCAACTCAACGCTTCGACCGAGCCTACCGCACGGCATATTCTCAGAGCCTCTCCCTGACCAGTCGCGCATATCGTTTGACCCTCTATCCGGCCTCCAACATGTCGAAAGTCGTCAGAAGCGTAAAGGTACGCGGCCTCGGCGAGCGAATACGAGCAGCACGGACTGACTTTTGCCGCAGAATGTCACGAAGGGCTATTCGGCGGTCGAGGTGAAGGTGCGCAATGGTAAGCAGGTCTCTGAACATTCATTCGCACCTCATACTAACGATTACAGCGACTAGCAATGATCCATGGGGTCCCGTGGGCTCCGACATGGCCGAGATCGCACAGATTACCTTCAACAAGTAGGACAATGCTTGCGCCCTCGGAAGCTGCGCTAACAGCTGCCTCAGCTCGACCGACTTCTATCAGGTCATGGACATGCTCGACAAGCGTCTGAACGACAAGGGAAAGAACTGGCGCCACGTCTTGAAGTCGCTCAAGGTGCTCGACTACTGCTTACACGAGGGCTCAGAGTTGGTCGTGACATGGGCGCGGAAAAACATCTACATCATTAAGACATTGCGAGAGTTCCAGTACATCGATGAGGAAGGACGCGATGTTGGTCAGAATGGTATGCGCACTACGTTCGATCCTGGCGGACAAGGCTGACACAAGTGCAGTGCGAATGGCGGCCAAAGAATTGACTTCCCTGATCATGGACGAGGAGCGATTGCGTGCCGAACGGGCCGACCGGAAGTCTTGGAAATCGCGCGTAACGGGCATTGAGGAATATCCTGGAGGCCATATGGGTGCTCACAATGGGGAGGGATCACACCGACGTCCTCAAGAGCGAGAACAGCGCCGTAATCGCAGAACCGAAGAGGAAGATTTGGAGATGAGGCTGGCTCTGGAGGCCAGCAAGAACGAAGCAGAGGAAGAGAAGAAGCGCAGGCAGCGAAACAACGCAACGGAGGGCGATGATGATGATCTCGCAAAGGCCATCAAATTGAGCAAAGAAGAAGAGGAACTACGCCGGAAAGAGCTCGAGCAGACCAATGCGGATCTCCTCTTTGGCGATGCGTCCGCCCAGCCAACCTCCTATCAGCCCACCGGCAACAACCAAGGCTACCAGCAACAAGGGCAAGTGGACTGGTTCGGTAATCTCATGGACCAGAACCAACAGCAGTCCCAGAACACTGGCTTCCTCAACAATGCATACTCGCAGCCCACAGGAATGCAGACACAACAAACCGGCTTCCAGAACGGCTTTGGCGGTTATGGAGGCTTCCAACAACAACAGCAGCCCACTGGATATGATCAATTTGGCAACCAGCCGCAACAGTATTTGCAGCCTCAGCAGGCACTACAACCACAACAGACCTCTTTCAACATGAACAATCCCTACGGCCAATTTGGTGGTGGGTTTGGTGACGCCAACCAGCAACAGCAGCAGCCTCTCCAGCAGCAAGACACAGTCCAGCCTGGTAGCCACAATCCATGGGCCTCCAATAAGGCCCAAGAGTCGCTTGTGCCCCAGCCTACAGGCTCCAACAATCCATTTGCATCATCGTTCAACCGACCGCAGGCCACTCAGGCACAAACGCAGCCAACGTTGAGCACTTTGCACGAGCAGAAGACCCAGTCGCAATTCAACAACACTTCATTCAACCCGCCAGTGTCCTTCTCGCCGCAACAGCCTGCGCCATTCTCGACGCCTCAACAAGCACAGCCGCAGAAGGAGATGGACCCACATGCAGCCAGGCTCAATTCGCTCCTGGCCACCGGAGAAGGTCAAGACACCTTCGGCAATGTGGGCAACCTACGTATTCCTGCTCAGCACACGGCACCTGGCACATTCGTCAACTCGGCCGGCGCCGGCCTCAACCGCGTCAATGCCAATGCGACTGGCAATAATCCCTTCCTCAACTCGCAATTCACCGGAATGCCCCAGCAGAACCGTTTGGCACCTGCACAGACTGGACCTGTCGGCAACTTCGGTGCCAACCCGTATGGGAACCCCAATCCTTACGGCGGCGCGCAGCAGCAACGGCAACCTGGGAGCAACAATCTGATAGACTTGTGAACGACAGGCTGCACCTCATCAGTTTTCATCATTCGTAGAAGTACCAAGATGGAGCGTTTTGCGACGTGTACTTTGTCACTGTCCATGAACGAGGAAGATGCCTCAAAAGCTTCTTGCGGTGGGCACGGTGTGGGAACGGAGAATTAGCAAGACCTAAGCTACTCCGGGGTAAATGAGCGTTGTAGATATCATATGAATCCCTTCGAAGGCAGATTGACGTTAATCTCGAAAATGCACATGTGCGTGATGCATGCAATACTCACACTTTGGTAAGAGACTGCTGATTCCACCCACACGTAGATGGGTGATGATGAGCAGCTCGCCTTGATACACTGGGAACTTGAAGAACACGGCCAATGCTTCCTCAATCGCGCTAGTCCAGAAGCGCCCCAGAGATGGAGAAGCACGTGCGTCGTTTTTGATGCGCGACAGCCCACTTGAGATCCCGGCTCCCCCGCAGCGGTAGCCTTGCATTTTGTGCAGGCGTCAATCTGTACCTGCTTCACTCGATTGTGATCTTCACCCATCTTGTATTATGGTTGCATACATACCTCACCTATCTTGCGCGCTTTGCAGGTTGTTCCAGGATATTGCCTGCTATTCTCGCTGGTTCCATTGAGACCTTCGACACGCGCCGCGACCGCGACTCATTGTCATCGACGGTCGTTGCAGGGAACGAAAAGACTAAGCAGGACATTGTGTTGTATGAAGAAGAGCTTGGAGAATGGATCGCCGCACGCGCATGGTGCTGGGCAAGAGAGGGCGGCGCGTCATGGACCCGCCATCATCACCGACAAACTTCACTACTGCACCCAAACGCTCCAGAGCCCGGCGACATGAGCGCGTCGAAGTTGCGGAAGTCGAAGTCGAAGACGAAGCCTCGAAACCACAAACTCGAAGTCGAAGCGGCCTCCTCACACCCGAACCCAGTGTCCTGACCAAATCGCAAATCTGCGACTCCCTCAATGCCAGCCCACCGCTACCGCCCCGCGATATCTTCCCCTTCATGTCTCTTCCCGCCGAACTCCGTCTACACATATACTTCATGGCTCTCGTGCGCGCGACACCTCTCTACCTACACGCCGCGCGCCCCGCGCAACCCGACGAGCAAGATAGTCCTACCTCACCTAACTCACGCCCCGACGCCATACCCGCCGCACATAACCCATTGCAATCCCTCCCCACCCCACCACGTCGCCCATCCCGCGCAGCCACAGCCTCACCCGACCTCCCTCCTTACCAACCCGACCCCATCGTCCCCGCCATCCTCCGCCTAAACAAACAAATCCACAGAGAAGCCCGCCAACTCCTGTATGCCGAGAACACATTCACCCTCTCCCTCGCCTCCGGTATCCACACCCTTAGCACTCTGCACCAACGCAGCCGCAGTCTGATAAAACACGTCATGCTCACCATCCCATCGCATCATGACATCCTCGATGGCTTCGCTGACCTCGTGCGCCTGGGATTGCGGTATTGCTGGCGTCTCAAATCGTTCAAGATTGTACTGCAGGCGAGTTTACCTGATGATGGGAGAGTGAGCGGCGCGACGAGCGTGTACGCGAACGCGTTTCATATACTGAGGTGGTTGCCGAGGGGGTGTAGTGTTGTGTTGGAGGGGTGTGTGAGTGAGACGGTTAGGCGGGTTGTGGTGGAGGAGGGGAGGTTGATGAATGTGCTTGATGAGGTGAGTTAGGACGCGCCTATGCGGGCTTTTGGAAGTGGGAGACTAATACTGGACAGACGAGCTATCTAAAGAGGCAACATCAGATGCCCGAGCGGCATTAGCCTTTTGGCACAGCTTACGAGCAGTGTTGTTTTGTTGTTGGAATACGTCCAGTCCAAGCGAACGTGTTGGAAAAGATGCTGGATGTTTGACTCGGTTGTGCACGTGTGTGCCTAAATATCGGCTTCCCGTCAATTGCAATTGACCAAAGCTTGTTGAGCAAGAAGAGTCCCTTCGTAGTCAATAGCCAATCTCATAACGACGCTGAGTCCAGATCCATGAAGGTACCCATGCATCTCGCTATGGCAGCTTGACGAGTCTGTGCTGTCCGTCCTGAACATGAGACAGACTCGGAGTCAGTTTGATAGCGCTCATGATCCTTCCTATTGCACAATGGCACCAGACTACATAACGCATCACACCAGCAAGGACAAAGCAAATAACTAAAGCGTTCACATTTTGGCTCTACTTGCGCAGATAATATTGTGTAGTAGTCTAAAAAGTAAGAGGGGGCGGATGTAGATCCTTCATTAAGTACCAGTCTAATGAGAGTTTGCCTGTGATGTGTAGCATATAAAGAAAATGTGAGACAACTCGAACTCGGGTCCAAGGAGAGAGTCTGCAGCAAGAGGACGTGTCCAGTATAAAAAGTGAGCCGACGCCCCACCTCGTTTCCAATCTTGTATCGGGACGCCAAACTCCTGCTCCTTATCCGTGTGTGAGGCTTCTGATGGTAGAGAAGCATGAGAAGGCACCGTTCAAACCCCAGATGGACACATAGAACCTGCAACAAAGGAGATCTGGCTGATTTGAGAGTACAAACGAGATTAGTCCGCTAGTGAGACGGAAGGACGGGAAAATAGCTGACGGGATCCTGCAAAGCCCATGCAATCCGGGAACAATCGAGATAACACGCTGTCGGCAAGAAAGGAAATTTTTGTAAGAACACAGGGTATAGATCCTGCCGAAGAACACCAGGGTAATGGACTTTGTGACAAATGTGCTAGTGTTACAGATGGAATCGAGACGCCTATTGCACAGCGGGCGCCCACATCTCGTTGCCCATACGTTGCGGGTTGGCGTTGTAGTGATCCGGCTCGGTACTGTTGGGTCGGCGGATGTTGTGGTTCTGATAGTACATGCTGTTTTGAGTGTTGCCATATTGTGGCTCGGGGTATACGTAGCCGTTGTCAGCGCCACCAGGCGATGGGAGGGCCTGTTGGGAAGGCGATTGCCAGCCCATGGCAGACATGTGGGGGCTGCCGTTGGCACTGTTGGATCCACCGGACTGGTTGTGGTTGGCCGACGCTGGAGGCTCTAGGATCGGGGGCGGTCCGTAGGCGCTGGGGTGGGAGGTGATCGCCGGTCGAGACCCGCTGACGCTCGAGTTGTAGGATTGCGTGGTCAGCGCGGGCGAAGCACGTGGGCTGGGGTTAGGCATCTCGCTGCGCATGTGAGGAGGAACGTTCATGCCACCCATGTACGCATAGTCAGTGGCTTGACGGTGCATGCCAGAAACCACACCCGCAGGCATGCCGTTAGCAGGCGAAAGCGAGAGAGTGCGGTCACCTGGAGAAGGCGTATTCAGCGGAGACGCATTCTCAGAGTAGTCGCCGCCATCTGAGCGTCCAGTCCTGCTAGGAGCAGCGGCACGGGAAGCCAAGGCGGCAGCAGTGGCGGCAGCAGCCTCTTCCACTGTGCCAGTGTGATGATTCTGGTGACGAGTCAAGGTCGTGCGACGTGTAAAAGTCTTCTGGCAGTCGGCATATGGGCACTTGTATGGTCGCTTCCCGGAGTGAATGCGACGATGTCTCGCCAAAGAACTCGAGTCACTGAACGGCTGCATTGACTGTTAGTGATTACACAACGTATATGTAACTGAGATACGTGCCTTCCCGCATCGCTCGCACATGTGAGGCTTTTCTCCAGTGTGGACACGTTGGTGTACCGTCAGCGCCGACCTCTGGATGAACTGCTTGCCGCAGTTGGGGTAGTCGCAAACGTGCGGGCGAATGCCACTGTGGATACGTTCTACAGAAGTCAGTGCGTGATTTCAAGGTTGCGGTCCAAGCTCCTTACCATGACGTGCGAGGTCACTGCGTCGCGCGAAGCCCTTACCACATGTCGAGCACGCGAATGCTTTGGGTGGACCCGTGTCCGACGCGGGACGACCACCTTGGTGTTGCTGCTGATCAGGCACCTGCTGTTGTTGCTGGCCATACGCGTGGTCTGGCGGGTTGGGGATGTAATTATTATTGTTGAGCATGGGCATTGGGGCTTGCATCTGCGAGGGCGACGGATATCGCATGCCGTTCATATGCTGAGGAGGAATTGCTGGGTACTGGGGAAGCGGTTGTTGGGGTTGCTGCGACGAATAACGCGACGAGTCTGAAGGGTGAGGCGAGACACCGCGCTCAGAGCCGTTCTCCGACTTGATGCGGTTGCCGTTCATGAAGGGCGGTGCGCCAAAGTGCTGCGGCTGCATATCGTGCTGCATCGCGTGTTGCATGCCGAAAGACTGTCCGTTGCCTGCGTATGCTGTTAATCGCGCGTTCAATATGGTGTCTAGTTCCATCTCTGACGGCGAGGCCCTCGCGTGAGAGCGTTGGCAAACGGGCTCAATAGGACCCGGCGAACAAAAGACGGGACGGTGCGCACCAGTGAGTGGAGGAGCGGGCTGGCGGTGAGCCTCGCGTTCGCAGGCGGCGCGGTGTAATGATGATGGACCTTGAAGGGTGTGACAGCTGTCGAGGTGGCCCGGCCTGAGAGGAGTCGAGCTGTCGGGTCAGGGCGCGTGCAGGTCAATGCAGAGGTTGCACTACGAATGATGGTCAGTCGCTGCGTTGAGGAGTCGCGGTGCGCTGGTGGAGGCGGAGAAAAAGAGGAGTCGTCGCGCCCAAAAATCACTGCAGGGCAGTCACGCCTGCCACGTCCTACGGGTCGAAAAGGGGAGTCGGGCGGTGAAGGGCCTGCAGCAGCACTGCGCGGGCTGTACGGGACGGGAACAGCCTGTAGCAATGGCGGTACGTACCTGTGAGAGAAAAGGATCCGCTGAGATTAGGCCAGAGGATGGCTTCGTGATGGGAGACGTGAGTGAAAGGTGCAGGTACTTGGTCGTTCTTTCCTTCTGTTGCGCGTGGAGTTGCGCTAATCCGGATCGGAACAAGCGGAGGAATCTGAGTTGCCCCCTTCCTATTCCTGACAGTTGATGTGCAGGCAGGTGCGCGCACGGTCAAAGCGTCTGCAAAGCCTGAGAACTGAAACTGCGGATCTCACCACGCTAGGTCTGCGCGGGCACCACGGGCAGCAACTGTGCCGGGTTGACTAACTGGTGCTGATTGCCGGCGATGCGGGAAACCCGACGTCGTCGCTGGTCGTGTTCCAGAGAACGTTGCTGGCCAGAAGCGCTCGAATACTGCTTTCCCTCCCGATCAAGCCGGATATTCCTCCGCCGTGCTTTCTCACGGGAAATTTGCGTGGCGATGGGACTGCTGTCCGGGAACGCTGGCGTGGCCGTTCCACCTGTTTGATTGCTGGAGCCGAATTGCAGACAATTCTTCGTGCTCCTCGTGGGCGTGTTTCTCCCTGTCGCCGGGAAAAGCAAGGTGCTATCGTGACTAGATCTGGTGTCAGTCACGGTTGGCCGGCTTTGCAAGGGCATTTTGCGCTGACTGTATCTTTCTCTGGAATGTGGGCGTGGGATTGCTATGCTGGCCTTGCTTAGATTCGTGCGGATGTCCTTGTTCCTTTTCTACTCGATGATGTTGGTAAGATCTGGTTCAGCCAACTAGACGCTAGAGCCGCTGTGGCCTTGTGGTCGATGAAAGCCTGCAGTGGAGCTTTTTGTGTCACAGCGCGATGGATGAAAGGGTGCGATCAGATCAGGCAGAGAGGCACTTCTTCAATATCATGGACCAGGGGCTGCTCAAGTACATCGATCGGGCTTCCTAAGCATATGACGACGTTTAACACAGCAGCCCTATCCCTGTGGTCATCTCGCCCTCACCACACTACGGCTTCACCAGCGCGCTTCCTGTTAGTGCACCGATGTTGGATGTCAAGGCGCTGGGGCATTCTTGCGGCCATGTTTGAGGCGTATGTGGCGCTCTTGAGCGCAGATTTGGATCCACAAGCCGTAGCGGCAGTCCTCCAGACTGGCGGTGTTGCATGACACGTTGAACATATCGAGCTTCACGTCCGAGCAACATTCTAAGGATTAGTCAAATCAGCACCACAGATCGCGTTACTTGCGCCCTGAAGCAGCCCGGAGGATGAAGCACTGTTCAAGCGATCCAGCGGTCGCTCGAGTGCTTGCATGCTTCTGGAAGGCCGCTAGAAGCATGGCGGGATGCATCATCAACCCTTGCTGCCATGGTTGGCCCGGACGTGCAGCAGGCGACGAGTTTGGAGCCTCTGGCCGGTCCGAGCATGTGCTACACCACGAGACAGCATAGAGGGTCCTGGATACCAACACATCTGCTCCGCCGTAGAGCTACATACGGGAAGATTCTGAGTCTTCGGTGAAGGCTTAGGGGGTAAGACAACCCCTGATCTCCATGAGGGAACACGAACTGATGGTCGCTCCAGGCCTTGAGTTGGTCACAGACAGAGCCCAATTGCAAGCCATGTGTCCATGACAGGGTCGTATAAGCCTAGCAGCATGCATGACATCATAAGGACGAGACGCTCATTGGCAATGTATCTCGGAAAATGCGGCGCCTAATTTCATTGTGCATCCCTAGCTCTTTCCTTTGATGTCCCCTGATATTGTCGCAGTAGTTGCGCCTTCCACTTCTGCCAGAAGCGAGCCTGCATTTCTAAACACCATATCAACAAACCTTTTCACGGCTCTATACACTCACATATTAATCGCGCAAATTGCCAAAGAATCGTAGTTACAGCCGAAGTCGATCACGTAACCGTGAAGGCGGGTTCGCAGCACGTCAGCACCAACAGACGCCCACGTTGCACCAAGCAAAATATGCCCCGTTGATTATTCTTGAGCGGCTGAACCACCGATGACGCGGGCCAAAGACGCATGCAGTTACAGTACATTCGGGGACATCAACTGTCTTTGTTGGCGAAGTGTGTCACGCAACCTTAACTGCTCTGAAGCTGAAAATGCTCGACAGCCTCGTCGACAGATCCGTCTGTGCAGTGTGCACAACCCACAAAGCCAATGCACGCATCCGGACCCACAATCAGCCTCACACGTTTCGGTGATCGAACTGCCGCCACGCCAGGCCTTGAGTTTCTGACTTCGCGAAAGCCATCTCGATTTGCTCTGCCGGTGTTGCAATGCCGTGAAGAATCAGCTTGTCCAAAGAGAGCGTATTGTCCGCATCTGCATCTCATTTCAGCTCGCACACAGTCGCCCATCTCAGCACAACACGATCGTTCATACCGCAGGGCTGCAGGGCTGTCTCACCATCTCCTGTTCGCCGTGCCCCTGGTTTATGGGGAATTGCTCCGACCTATTTCTGCCCGCAACGCAACAACATGCGTCAGAATACCATGTGCTCTGTGTCATGGTCGTTAACCGCTGCCTGCCACTGGCCAGTGGATGCCAGCGGTTGTGGCCCCAACTCTGCAGGCTTCGCGACGGCGCCCCTTTGTGGCCATCGCATCCCAGCCAACGTCCCGGAGCCAGGGTGAGACTTGTCACATCCCTACCGCAAGGCTTCTCAAACCGTCCAAGCGTCCTTCCACGCAATTTCTAGAAGGACGCTTGGACGGGCCGTGTCACAGCGCGCGTTGGGCGCTGCGACCCATTTGTCCTTTCCAGAAAATTGCCCCTTTTACTAACCTACTTCCATCCAGGCAGACGAGGCTGGGAGATGAGAGACACCGAGACTGGTATCATGTTGGCGACCACTGTTAGACTGCCCGACAACGAAGTGTCATTCGTCAGGTTTATGTTCTTCTCCAACTAGTAGCGAATCACGCTCTCGTTGCCGGAGCGGGAGTGCGTGCGAACCCGTCTTCGCTTACGACCGCATTGAGCAACAGTGTTCGTTATTCGGGCCTACCAACACCTTGAGTCATCCTTCCAACTGCGCATGCTCCTACATTATGCTGTACGCGTCGTCGCGGGTATTCAACCGTTGATCCGGAGGGAATGCAGGTCGTCCCCCTTTAGCCGATCCTTCTAACTGCTGCATAGCAAGGAGATCCCGGGTTGCTGGTTGAATACCGAAAACTATCGATCATAATCGTCACTGCAGCACGGAAAGTTCCATGATTGACTGAAATCAAAGTCAAAGCCTGAAGAATGATAGGCTTGGGCAGCACCGCATCAACGGCCAAGGAGTCGACGTCGTACGATCAGTGCTCCCGTTGCAGAGCAGGATCGCACGACCACATGCTCGGAGAGCTGCAGGCACCACCATGAGGTATACGCTACGGGAGCACGAAGATCGTTGCAGACCCAGTTGAGGTCAAGGCTGCAAGGTACACGAACGTGCACGCTGTCCAGAGGTACTGACCAGCTGTACTACCTTCTACACATGCTTGTTGAACCTGACTAGTGCGGCACCCTCCGTCAGTATCAAGCACGACACTGATGCTGCTCTGGTGAATGGATCCTAGTGAAACAGATCTCTCGATAACTTCAGATACTTGTGTCTCTGAACACTTTTATAACAAAATATATTGAACATAGCTAGGCCTCTATAAGAGGAGGGGCATGATTCTAATGCTTCGGAGTCATTGGAGAGGAGGGCGCTTTGATTATTGCACCACCCGGTCCTGGTATGGCTGCTTCTCGAAGACGAATATGGGGATAAGGTGAGGAATATGGACAGGTCCAGATGTAGGATGACAGTGGGAGCGTGGCAGTATGTGTTGGTTCGTAGAGTACAACGAGGTCGGAGGATGAAGTTGAAAGGTCAAGCTTTGTTGCGTGGTTATTGAGGGTCATGATTACCACGATGTATTGGTTGATGGCTTGAGTCGAAAACTGCAGCCACAGAAGCCTTGATATCCTCAACGATGCGCAAGATTGGCTTGAGGAAAGTACGAACAGGCTCAGAACCAGAAGAACTAAGTAGGAGAGTCTTCAGACTCGCCGTCAGCCAACATTTCTGTATCCAAGTCGTCATCATGGCTAGTTCCCGCTCCGATTGGTATCCAAGAAGCCACTGTAGGGTCAACTCCATGCAACGCCCTAAATGCGCATTCTGCCACATGCTCTCGCGAGCATCTCCCGTTCTGGCAAACATGGCCATCGATACAGTCAACCCGGCGGCAGGGTCGATCCGCTCTTGCACACTGTCTTTCTTACCATCCATTCATAGCCAACAGAAGCTCATTACTCAACTCGGTATGGTCGAAAATGCAGTCGTCGCCGTGAGTGCATGCTTCCGTCAGGTGATGCCACCAACATGGCTTGCAATCGCGGGACAACATGGTCAGTAGCTCCTCACGCACTTCAGACGAGGGTCGTCTCACATAGCAGTCGAGGCGCTCACCGTTCATATTGACTGCTATATGGCCAGGTCTGGCTTGACGATGTTGGGGCAAGGAGCCTGCGACACGGAGTCCGGCTTTCCATGGCTCGGGGACATAAACATCGACTGCAGCTGTAGTGGTTTTGGTGGTGTTGGTGGTGTGAGGAGAGCCACAGCGTCCTTCGGAGCACAACGACTAACACTGTGTGAGCGGAATCCATTTGCATGTGCGCTTAGACTCACAGGATCCAGTTTACATACACCCACGAGCGAGCCGAGAGGATGATAGACCCTCCGTGATATGTAATCGTCTGCTAGTCGATCTTTGCGTGGTGACATGCTGAACACTTCTGGAAATTGGGCCATCCTGTCTGACGGCAGCAGCGCTTGAATGCCTTGTCCCATAGTCTTGCCTTCGACCAAGACGATCTTAGGCGCGTTGAGCTGCAGCATGGACAAATAAATGGGATGATTCCAAGCTGCTAGAAATATGTTCGTGCACTTGTTATTTTGGATCGAGTGTAAACAAGCATCTGTCGGTGACGATCAGCCATGTTTTTGGGCGTCTAGAACGCGTGTCTAGGAGAGACAACGAAGTCTTCATTGCTGCCAGAAAGTTTGGATATCCTCAAAAGCGTGCTCATTTTTCTATCGGCAAACGTACCTGCGATTGATTGTATCCAATTGATCTTTGCATGATTCTTGATGGAGGAAAACTCGAGCTTCACTTTCGCTGACGGGCTGTCCATTGCCGTGTAGAGCGCCGACTCCATTGTCTTGTCCAATCTCGCACCAGCATATGCACGAGCATCTATGCGAAGACTACTGAGCTTGGTGTTTGGCACAAGCTTGGTCAAAGCCTGCTCAACAGCGCTTTTCATGTACTGTTTGATGCTCGAGGGTGACTTGCAGAACTGTGCGTGGTTAGCATGTGCGCGGATTCGAGGAGAAGAACATCAACCGGATGACTATGCATATCGACTGACACGAGCACATAAGAGCCATCTGGTACACTCTCATCGGTATTCGCATTCTCCTCTGGTTGTGTGTCATTCGGGAGCTGTCCTTTTCGGTCTTCTCTTTCTTCGAGTGGTTTGGCATCGTCAGGTTTGAGGCCGCGCTCGCGCACGAGGGCTAGTAGATGCTTGAATGGGTCGGACATGTTTGTCGCTCAACAGATTTGAAACCGCATGTTACTGTTCTCTGGAAGAGTGTGTCAAGGTCGCAGACTGTAAGCTACTTGTGCCTGAGCTCGGGGACGCGACTTTTCGGCGCTGTTTCCCTTCACCTCAAGGTTGGAAAGTGCGTCTGCACGTGGCAATGACGTAACATTATTTAGAATGTTTCCAAAGAAATCTCTCTCCACGGACATGTCTTTGCCAAAGTTTTGGAGGAATATGACCGAGATCCTGAAGCACCGAAAACACTTCTAGGTCAGGCATTCCAGATGTACTTAAGCTTTTCACACCGTGCGTATACCTTCGCGCAGCATTGAACAGTGTTCTGATACTCAAGCAGACACCATTTTCCGGCGGACGTGCCCAAATCTTTCTGCACCTAAGTGGTCACTAAGCGTAGTTCAGTGATATGCCCTCCCGGCGATGCTCACGCAAATGTACCTCCTCCTCTCCAAAGTATTCAGCACCTTCCCGGGAATCCTCAGGTGTCGATAGGTCGACAAAGCAATGAGATGGGTTCCGCGATGTAAACGGATCGATGAATACGTTAATGTTTGTGCTGCACGGAAGTCAGCTTGTGTTCCCGACGAGCTTTGGGCTGTCTTGGAGCATCGAAATCTGTCTAGATGGGTAAACAGTGCGCATGCAGGAAGAATTGAAGGATTGAACTGAGGTTGTATTGTGTATGTATGTATGTAT